>CM050167.1:271963566-272113566 GCA_027410445.1 Discoglossus pictus
TGAAGTGATACGACCAACCAAGCCTCTTTTTCCATCTCCCGGTTACAAAAATCCAGGCCTTATAAACGCCCCCTGATAAGTGATGTAACAGGTATTAAACTGATAAGAGTAGTACTTACAAACACGCCACTCCTATCTGGTGGCACCTTAGATTGCATGTGCCGTGCCCCAAATTTGAAGTGATACGACCAACCAAGTATCTTTTTCCATTTTCTGGTTCCAAAAATCCAGGCCTTATACACGCCACCTGATAGGTGCTGTAACAGGTATTAAACTGATAAGAGTAGTACTTTCAAACACACCACTCCTATCTGGTGGCACCTTATATTGCACGCACCGTGCCCCAAAATTGAAGTGGGATGACCAACCAAGCATCTTTTTCCATCTCCCGGTTCCAAAAATCCAGGCCTTATACACGTGCCCTGATAGGTGACGTAACAGGTATTAAACTGATAAGAGTAGTACTTACAAACACGCCACTAATATCTGGTGGCACCTTAGATTGCACGCGCCGTGCCCCAAATTTGAAGTGATACGACCAACCAAGTATCTTTTTCCATCTCCCGGTTCCAAAAATCCAGGCCTTATACACGCCACCTGATAGGTGCTGTAAAAGGTATTAAACTGATAAGAGTAGTACTTACAAACACGCCAAAGGTGGGGGCACCTTTGATTGCACGGGCCGTGCCCCAAAATTGAAGTGATATGACCAACCAAGCATCTTTTTCCATCTCCAGGTTCCAAAAATCCAGGCCTTATACACGTGCCCTGATAGGTGCTGTAACAGGTATTAAACTGATAAGAGTAGTACTTACAAACAAGCCACTAATATCTGGTGGCACCTTAGATTGCACGCGCCGTGCCCCAAATTTGAAGTGATACGACCAACCACGTATCTTTTTCCATCTCCAGGTTCCAAAAATCCAGGCCTCATACACGCCCCCTGATAGGTGACGTAACAGGTATTAAACTGATAAGAGTAGTACTTACAAACAAGCCACTAATATCTGGTGGCACCTTAGATTGCACGCGCCGTGCCCCAAATTTGAAGTGATACGACCAACCATGTATCTTTTTCCATCTCCAGGTTCCAAAAATCCAGGCCTCATACACGCCCCCTGATAGTTGCTGTAACAGGTATTAAACTGATAAGAGTAGTACTTACAAACACGCCAAAGGTGGTGGCACCTTTGATTGCACGCGCCGTGCCCCAAAATTGAAGTGATATGACCAACCAAGCATCTTTTTCCATCTCCCGGTTCCAAAAATCCAGGCCTTATACACGCCCCCTGATAGGTGCTGTAACAGGTATTAAACTGATAAGAGTAGTACTTACAAACACGCCACTCCTATCTGGTGGCACCTTTGATTGCACGGGCCGTGCCCCAAAATTGAAGTGATACGACCAACCATGTATCTTTTTCCATCTCCAGGTTCCAAAAATCCAGGCCTCATACACGCCCCCTGATAGGTGCTGTAACAGGTATTAAACTGATAAGAGTAGTACTTACAAACACGCCAAAGGTGGTGGCACCTTTGATTGCACGCGCCGTGCCCCAAAATTGAAGTGATATGACCAACCAAGCATCTTTTTCCATCTCCCGGTTCCAAAAATCCAGGCCTTATACACGCCCCCTGATAGGTGCTGTAACAGGTATTAAACTGATAAGAGTAGTACTTACAAACACGCCACTCCTATCTGGTGGCACCTTTGATTGCACGTGCCGTGCCCCAAAATTGAAGTGATACGACCAACCAAGCATCTTTTTCCATCTCCCGGTTACAAAAATCCAGGCCTTATACACGCCCCCTGATAGGTGCTGTAACAGGTATTAAACTGATAAGAGTAGTACTTACAAACACGCCACTCCTATCTGGTGGCACCTTAGATTGCATGTGCCGTGCCCCAAAATTGAAGTGGGAGGACCAACCAAGCATCTTTTTCCATCTGCCAGTTCCAAAAATCCAGGCCTTATACACGCCCCCCGATAAGAGACGTAACAGGTATTAAACTGATAAGAGTAGTACTTACAAACACGCCACTCCTATCTGGTGGCTCCTTTGATTGCAAGCGCCGTGCCCCAAAATTGAAGTGGGAGGACCAACCAAGTATCTTTTTCCATCTCCCGGTTCCAAAAATCCAGGCCTTATACACGCCACCTGATTGGTGCTGTAATAGGTATTAAACTGATAAGAGTAGTACTTACAAACACGCCACTCCTATCTGTTGGCACCTTTGATTGCACGCGCCGTGCCCCAAATTTGAAGTGATACGACCAACCAAGCATCTTTTTCCATCTCCCGGTTCCAAAAATCCAGGCCTTATACACGCCACCTGATAGGTGCTGTAACAGGTATTACACTGATAAGAGTAGTACTTACAAACAAGCCACTAATATCTGGTGGCACCTTAGATTGCACGCGCCGTGCCCCAAATTTGAAGTGATACGACCAACCATGTATCTTTTTCCATCTCCAGGTTCCAAAAATCCAGGCCTCATACACGCCCCCTGATAGTTGCTGTAACAGGTATTAAACTGATAAGAGTACTACTTACAAACACGCCAAAGGTGGTGGCACCTTTGATTGCACGCGCCGTGCCCCAAAATTGAAGTGATATGACCAACCAAGCATCTTTTTCCATCTCCCGGTTCCAAAAATCCAGGCCTTATACACGCCCCCTGATAGGTGCTGTAACAGGTATTAAACTGATAAGAGTAGTACTTACAAACACGCCACTCCTATCTGGTGGCACCTTTGATTGCACGGGCCGTGCCCCAAAATTGAAGTGATACGACCAACCATGTATCTTTTTCCATCTCAAGGTTCCAAAAATCCAGGCCTCATACACGCCCCCTGATAGGTGCTGTAACAGGTATTAAACTGATAAGAGTAGTACTTACAAACACGCCAAAGGTGGTGGCACCTTTGATTGCACGCGCCGTGCCCCAAAATTGAAGTGATATGACCAACCAAGCATCTTTTTCCATCTCCCGGTTCCAAAAATCCAGGCCTTATACACGCCCCCTGATAGGTGCTGTAACAGGTATTAAACTGATAAGAGTAGTACTTACAAACACGCCACTCCTATCTGGTGGCACCTTTGATTGCACGTGCCGTGCCCCAAAATTGAAGTGATACGACCAACCAAGCATCTTTTTCCATCTCCCGGTTACAAAAATCCAGGCCTTATAAACGCCCCCCTGATAAGTGATGTAACAGGTATTAAACTGATAAGAGTAGTACTTACAAACACGCCACTCCTATCTGGTGGCACCTTAGATTGCATGTGCCGTGCCCCAAATTTGAAGTGATAGGACCAACCAAGTATCTTTTTCCATCTTCTGGTTCCAAAAATCCAGGCCTTATACACGCCACCTGATAGGTGCTGTAACAGGTATTAAACTGATAAGAGTAGTACTTTCAAACACGCCACTCCTATCTGGTGGCACCTTATATTGCACGTGCCGTGCCCCAAAATTGAAGTGGGAGGACCAACCAAGCATCTTTTTCCATCTGCCAGTTCCAAAAATCCAGGCCTTATACACGCCCCTCGATAAGAGACGTAACAGGTATTAAACCGATAAGAGTAGTACTTACAAACACGCCACTCCTATCTGGTGGCTCCTTTGATTGCACGCGCCGTGCCCCAAAATTGAAGTGATCCGTCCAACCAAGTATCTTTTTCCATCTCACGGTTCCAAAAATCCAGGCCTTATACACGCCCCCTGATAGGTGCTGTAACAGGTATTAAACTGATAAGAGTAGTACTTACAAACACGCCACTCCTATCTGGTGGCACCTATGATTACACGCGCCGTGCCGCAAAATTGAAGTGATCCGACCAACCAAGTATCTTTTTCCATCTCTCGGTTCCAAAAATCCAGGCCTTATACACGCCCCCTGATAGGTGCTGTAACAGGTATTAAACTGATAAGAGTAATACTTACAAACACGCCACTTCTATCTGGTGGCACCTTTGATTGCACGCGCCGTGCCTCAAATTTGAAGTGATACGACCAACCAAGCATCTTTTTCCATCTCCCGGTTCCAAAAATCCAGGCCTTATACACGCCCCCCTGATAGGTGCTTTAACAGGTATTAAACTGATAAGAGTACTAATTACAAACACGCCACTCCTATCTGGTGGCACCTTTGATTGCACGCGCCGTGCCCCAAAATTGAAGTGATATGACCAACCAAGCATCTTTTTCCATCTCCCGGTTCTAAAAATCCAGGCCTTATACACGCCCCCTCATAGGTGACGTAACAGGTATTAAACTGATAAGAGTAGTACTTACAAACAAGCCACTGCTATCTGGTGGCACCTTTGATTGCAAGCGCCGTGCCCCAAAATTGAAGTGGGAGGACCAACCAAGCATCTTTTTCCATCTCCCGGTTCCAAAAATCCAGGCCTTATACACGTGCCCTGATAGGTGACGTAACAGGTATTAAACTGATAAGAGTAGTACTTACAAACACGCCACTAATATCTGGTGGCACCTTAGATTGCACGCGCCGTGCCCCAAATTTGAAGTGATACGACCAACCAAGCATCTTTTTCCATCTCCCGGTTCCAAAAATCCAGGCCTTATACACGCCACCTGATAGGTGCTGTAACAGGTATTACACTGATAAGAGTAGTACTTACAAACACGCCAAAGGTGGTGGCACCTTTGATTGCACGCTCTGTGCCCCAAAATTGAAGTGATATGACCAACCAAGCATCTTTTTCCATCTCCCGGTTCCAAAAATCCAGGCCTTATACACGCCCCCTGATAGGTGCTGTAACAGGTATTAAACTGATAAGAGTAGTACTTACAAACACGCCACTCCTATCTGGTGGCACCTTTGATTGCACGTGCCGTGCCCCAAAATTGAAGTGATACGACCAACCAAGCATCTTTTTCCATCTCCCGGTTACAAAAATCCAGGCCTTATAATCGCCCCCTGATAAGTGATGTAACATGTATTAAACTGATAAGAGTAGTACTTACAAACACGCCACTCCTATCTGGTGGCACCTTAGATTGCATGTGCCGTGCCCCAAATTTGAAGTGATACGACCAACCAAGTATCTTTTTCCATCTTCTGGTTCCAAAAATCCAGGCCTTATACACGCCACCTGATAGGTGCTGTAACAGGTATTAAACTGATAAGAGTAGTACTTACAAACAAGCCACTAATATCTGGTGGCACCTTAGATTACACGCGCCGTGCCCCAAATTTGAAGTGATACGACCAACCACGTATCTTTTTCCATCTCCAGGTTCCAAAAATCCAGGCCTCATACACGCCCCCTGATAGGTGACGTAACAGGTATTAAACTGATAAGAGTAGTACTTACAAACAAGCCACTAATATCTGGTGGCACCTTAGATTGCACGCGCCGTGCCCCAAATTTGAAGTGATACGACCAACCATGTATCTTTTTCCATCTCCAGGTTCCAAAAATACAGGCCTCATACACGCCCCCTGATAGTTGCTGTAACAGGTATTAAACTGATAAGAGTACTACTTACAAACACGCCAAAGGTGGTGGCACCTTTGATTGCACGCGCCGTGCCCCAAAATTGAAGTGATATGACCAACCAAGCATCTTTTTCCATCTCCCGGTTCCAAAAATCCAGGCCTTATACACGCCCCCTGATAGGTGCTGTAACAGGTATTAAACTGATAAGAGTAGTACTTACAAACACGCCACTCCTATCTGGTGGCACCTTTGATTGCACGGGCCGTGCCCCAAAATTGAAGTGATACGACCAACCATGTATCTTTTTCCATCTCCAGGTTCCAAAAATCCAGGCCTCATACACGCCCCCTGATAGGTGCTGTAACAGGTATTAAACTGATAAGAGTAGTACTTACAAACACGCCAAAGGTGGTGGCACCTTTGATTGCACGCGCCGTGCCCCAAAATTGAAGTGATATGACCAACCAAGCATCTTTTTCCATCTCCCGGTTCCAAAAATCCAGGCCTTATACACGCCCCCTGATAGGTGCTGTAACAGGTATTAAACTGATAAGAGTAGTACTTACAAACACGCCACTCCTATCTGGTGGCACCTTTGATTGCACGTGCCGTGCCCCAAAATTGAAGTGATACGACCAACCAAGCATCTTTTTCCATCTCCCGGTTACAAAAATCCAGGCCTTATAAACGCCCCCTGATAAGTGATGTAACAGGTATTAAACTGATAAGAGTAGTACTTACAAACACGCCACTCCTATCTGGTGGCACCTTAGATTGCATGTGCCGTGCCCCAAATTTGAAGTGATACGACCAACCAAGTATCTTTTTCCATCTTCTGGTTCCAAAAATCCAGGCCTTATACACGCCACCTGATAGGTGCTGTAACAGGTATTAAACTGATAAGAGTAGTACTTTCAAACACGCCACTCCTATCTGGTGGCACCTTATATTGCACTTGCCGTGCCCCAAAATTGAAGTGGGAGGACCAACCAAGCATCTTTTTCCATCTGCCAGTTCCAAAAATCCAGGCCTTATACACGCCCCCTGATAGGTGACGTAACAGGTATTAAACTGATAAGAGTAGTACTTACAAACACGCCACTCCTATCTGGTGGCTCCTTTGATTGCACGCGCCGTGCCCCAAAATTGAAGTGATCCGACCAACCAAGTATCTTTTTCCATCTCACGGTTCCAAAAATCCAGGCCTTATACACGCCCCCTGATAGGTGCTGTAACAGGTATTAAACTGATAAGAGTAGTACTTACAAACACGCCACTCCTATCTGGTGGCACCTATGATTACACGCGCCGTGCCGCAAAATTGAAGTGATCCGACCAACCAAGTATCTTTTTCCATCTCTCGGTTCCAAAAATCCAGGCCTTATACACGCCCCCTGATAGGTGCTGTAACAGGTATTAAACTGATAAGAGTAATACTTACAAACACGCCACTTCTATCTGGTGGCACCTTTGATTGCACGCGCCGTGCCTCAAATTTGAAGTGATACGACCAACCAAGCTTTTTTTTCCATCTCCCGGTTCCAAAAATCCAGGCCTTATACACGCCCCCCTGATAGGTGCTTTAACAGGTATTAAACTGATAAGAGTACTAATTACAAACACGCCACTCCTATCTGGTGGCACCTTTGATTGCACGCGCCGTGCCCCAAAATTGAAGTGATATGACCAACCAAGCATCTTTTTCCATCTCCAGGTTCTAAAAATCCAGGCCTTATACACGCCCCCTCATAGGTGATGTAACAGGTATTAAACTGATAAGAGTAGTACTTACAAACAAGCCACTGCTATCTGGTGGCACCTTTGATTGCAAGCGCCGTGCCCCAAAATTGAAGTGGGAGGACCAACCAAGCATCTTTTTCCATCTCCCGGTTCCAAAAATCCAGGCCTTATACACGTGCCCTGATAGGTGACGTAACAGGTATTAAACTGATAAGAGTAGTACTTACAAACACGCCACTAATATCTGGTGGCACCTTAGATTGCACGCGCCGTGCCCCAAATTTGAAGTGATACGACCAACCAAGCATCTTTTTCCATCTCCCGGTTCCAAAAATCCAGGCCTTATACACGCCACCTGATAGGTGCTGTAACAGGTATTAAACTGATAAGAGTAGTACTTACAAACACGCCAAAGGTGGTGGCACCTTTGATTGCACGCTCCGTGCCCCAAAATTGAAGTGATATGACCAACCACGTATCTTTTTCCATCTCCAGGTTCCAAAAATCCAGGCATCATACACGCCCCCTGATAGGTGACGTAACAGGTATTAAACTGATAAGAGTAGTACTTACAAACACGCCACTCCTATCTGGTGGCACCTTTGATTGCACGTGCCGTGCCCCAAAATTGAAGTGATACGACCAACCAAGTATCTTTTTCCATCTTCTGGTTCCAAAAATCCAGGCCTTATACACGCCACCTGATAGGTGCTGTAACAGGTATTAAACTGATAAGAGTAGTACTTTCAAACACGCCACTCCTATCTGGTGGCACCTTATATTGCACGCACCGTGCCCCAAAATTGAAGTGGGAGGACCAACCAAGCATCTTTTTCCATCTGCCAGTTCCAAAAATCCAGGCCTTATACACGCCCCCTGATAAGTGACGTAACAGGTATTAAACTGATAAGAGTAGTACTTACAAACACGCCACTCCTATCTGGTGGCACCTTTGATTGCACGTGCCGTGCCCCAAAATTGAAGTGATACGACCAACCAAGCATCTTTTTCCATCTCCCGGTTACAAAAATCCAGGCCTTATAAACGCCCCCTGATAAGTGATGTAACAGCTATTAAACTGATAAGAGTAGTACTTACAAACACGCCACTCCTATCTGGTGGCACCTATGATTACACGCGCTGTGCCGCAAACTTGAAGTGATCCGACCAACCAAGTATCTTTTTCCATCTCTCGGTTCCAAAAATCCAGGCCTTATACACGCCCCCTGATAGGTGCTGTAACAGGTATTAAACTGATAAGAGTAATACTTACAAAAACGCCACTTCTATCTGGTGGCACCTTTGATTGCACGCGCCGTGCCTCAAATTTGAAGTGATACGACCAACAAAGCATCTTTTTCCATCTCCTGGTTCTAAAAATCCAGGCCTTATACACGCCCCCTGATAGGTGACGTAACAGGTATTAAACTGATAAGAGTAGTACTTACAAACAAGCCACTGCTATATGGTGGCACCTTTGATTGCAAGCGCCGTGCCCCAAAATTGAAGTGGGAGGACCAACCAAGCATCTTTTTCCATCTCCCGGTTCCAAAAATCCAGGCCTTATACACGTGCCCTGATAGGTGATGTAATAGGTATTAAACTGATAAGATTAGTACTTACAAACACGCCACTAATATCTGGTGGCACCTTAGATTGCACGCGCCGTGCCCCAAATTTGAAGTGATACGACCAACCAAGTATCTTTTTCCATCTCCCAGTTCCAAAAATCCAGGCCTTATACACGCCACCTGATAGGTGCTGTAACAGGTATTACACTGATAAGAGTAGTACTTACAAACACGCCACTCTGATCTGGTGGCACCTTTGATTGCACGTGCCTTGCCTGAAAATTGAAGTTATACGACCAAACAAGCATCATTTTCCATCTCCCGGTTCCAAAAATCCAGGCCTTATACACGCCACCTGATAGGTGCTGTAACGGGTATTAAACTGATAAGAGTAGTACTTACAAACACGCCACTCCTATCTGGTGGCACCTTTGATTGCACGCGCTGTGCCCCAAAATTGAAGTGATATGACCAACCAAGCATCTTTTTCCATCTCTCGGTTCCAAATATCCAGGCCTTATACACGCCCCCTGATAGGTGACGTAACAAGTATTAAACTGATAAGAGTAGTACTTACAAACACGCCACTCCTATCTGTTGGCACCTTAGATTGCACGCTCCGTGCCCCAAAATTGAAGTGGGAGGACCAACCAAGCATCTTTTTCCATCTCCCGGTTCCAAAAATCCAGGCCTTATACACGTGCCCTGATAGGTGACGTAACAGGTATTAAACTGATAAGAGTAATACTTACAAAGACGCCACTAATTTCTGGTGGCACCTTAGATTGCACGCGCCGTGCCCCAAAATTTATGTGGGAGGACCAACCAAGCATCTTTTTCCATCTCCCGGTTCCAAAAATCCAGGTCTTATACACGCCACCTGATAGGTGCTGTAACAGGTATTAAACTGGTATTAAACTGATAAGAGTAGTACTTACAAACACGCCACTCCTATCTGGTGGCACCTTTGATTGCACGTGCCGTGCCCCAAAATTGAAGTGATACGACCAACCAAGCATCATTTTCCATCTCCCGGTTCCAAAAATTCAGGCCTTATACACGCCACCTGATAGGTGCTTTAACAGGTATTAAACTGATAAGAGTAGTACTTACAAACACGCCAAAGGTCGTGGCACCTTTGATTGCACGCGCCGTGCCCCAAAATTGAAGTGATATGACCAACCAAGCATCTTTTTCCATCTCCCGGTTCCAAAAATCCAGGCCTTATACACGCCACCTGATTGGTGCTGTAATAGGTATTAAACTGATAAGAGTAGTACTTACAAACACGCCACTCCTATCTGTTGGCACCTTTGATTGCACGCGCCGTGCCCCAAATTTGAAGTGATACGACCAACCAAGCATCTTTTTCCATCTCCCGGTTCCAAAAATCCAGGCCTTATACACGCCACCTGATAGGTGCTGTAACAGGTATTACACTGATAAGAGTAGTACTTACAAACACGCCAAAGGTGGTGGCACCTTTGATTGCACGCGCCGTGCCCCAAAATTGAAGTGATATGACCAACCAAGCATCTTTTTCCATCTCCCGGTTCCAAAAATCCAGGCCTTATACACGCCCCCTGATAGGTGCTGTAACAGGTATTACACTGATAAGAGTAGTACTTACAAACACGCCAAAGGTGGTGACACCTTTGATTGCACGTGCCGTGCCCCAAAATTGAAGTGATACGACCAACCAAGCATCTTTTTCCATCTCCCGGTTACAAAAATCCAGGCCTTATAAACGCCCCCTGATAAGTGATGTAACAGGTATTAAACTGATAAGAGTAGTACTTTCAAACACGCCACTCCTATCTGGTGGCACCTTATATTGCACGCACCGTGCCCCAAAATTGAAGTGGGAGGACCAACCAAGCATCTTTTTCCATCTGCCAGTTCCAAAAATCCAGGCCTTATACACGCCCCCTGATAAGTGACGTAACAGGTATTAAACTGATAAGAGTAGTACTTAGAAACACGCCACTCCTATCTGGTGGCACCTATGATTACACGCGCTGTGCCGCAAACTTGAAGTGATCCGACCAACCAATTATCTTTTTCCATCTCTCGGTTCCAAAAATCCAGGCCTTATACACGCCCCCTGATAGGTGCTGTAACAGGTATTAAACTGATAAGAGTAATACTTACAAACACGCCACTTCTATCTGGTTGCACCTTTGATTACACGCTCCGTGCCTCAAATTTGAAGTGATACGACCAACAAAGCATCTTTTTCCATCTCCTGGTTCTAAAAATCCAGGCCTTATACACGCCCCCTGATAGGTGACGTAACAGGTATTAAACTGATAAGAGTAGTACTTACAAACAAGCCACTGCTATATGGTGGCACCTTTGATTGCAAGCGCAGTGCCCCAAAATTGAAGTGGGAGGACCAACCAAGCATCTTTTTCCATCTCCCGGTTCCAAAAATCCAGGCCTTATACACGTGCCCTGATAGGTGATGTAACAGGTATTAAACTGATAAGAGTAGTACTTACAAACACTCCACTAATATCTGGTGGCACCTTAGATTGCACGCGCCGTGCCCCAAATTTGAAGTGATACGACCAACCAAGTATCTTTTTCCATCTCCCGGTTCCAAAAATCCAGGCCTTATACACGCCACCTGATAGGTGCTGTAACAGGTATTACACTGATAAGAGTAGTACTTACAAACACGCCACTCTGATCTGGTGGCACCTTTGATTGCACGTGCCGTGCCTGAAAATTGAAGTTATACGACCAAACAAGCATCATTTTCCATCTCCCGGTTCCAAAAATCCAGGCCTTATACACGCCACCTGATAGGTGCTGTAACGGGTATTAAACTGATAAGAGTAGTACTTACAAACACGCCACTCCTATCTGGTGGCACCTTTGATTGCACGCGCTGTGCCCCAAAATTGAAGTGATATGACCAACCAAGCATCTTTTTCCATCTCTCGGTTCCAAATATCCAGCCCTTATACACGCCCCCTGATAGGTGACGTAACAAGTATTAAACTGATAAGAGTAGTACTTACAAACACGCCACTCCTATCTGTTGGCACCTTAGATTGCACGCTCCGTGCCCCAAAATTGAAGTGGGAGGACCAACCAAGCATCTTTTTCCATCTCCCGGTTCCAAAAATCCAGGCCTTATACACGTGCCCTGATAGGTGACGTAACAGGTATTAAACTGATAAGAGTAATACTTACAAAGACGCCACTAATATCTGGTGGCACCTTAGATTGCACGCGCCGTGCCCCAAAATTTATGTGGGAGGACCAACCAAGCATCTTTTTCCATCTCCCGGTTCCAAAAATCCAGGTCTTATACACGCCACCTGATAGGTGCTGTAACAGGTATTAAACTGATAAGAGTAGTACTTACAAACACGCCACTCCTATCTGGTGGCACCTTTGATTGCACGTGCCGTGCCCCAAAATTGAAGTGATACGACCAACCAAGCATCATTTTCCATCTCCCGGTTCCAAAAATTCAGGCCTTATACACGCCACCTGATAGGTGCTTTAACAGGTATTAAACTGATAAGAGTAGTACTTACAAACACGCCAAAGGTGGTGGCACCTTTGATTGCACGCGCCGTGCCCCAAAATTGAAGTGATATGACCAACCAAGCATCTTTTTCCATCTCCCGGTTCCAAAAATCCAGGCCTTATACACGTGCCCTGATAGGTGACGTAACAGGTATTAAACTGATAAGAGTAGTACTTACAAACACGCCACTCCTATCTGGTGGCACCTTTGACTGCACGTGCCGTGCCCCAAAATTGAAGTTATACGACCAACCAAGCAGCTTTTTCCATCTCCCGGTTACAAAAATCCAGGCCTTATAAACGCCCCCTGATAAGTGATGTAACAGGTATTAAACTGATAAGAGTAGTACTTACAAACACGCCACTCCTATCTGGTGGCACCTTAGACTGCACGTGCCGTGCCCCAAATCTGAAGTGATATGACCAACCAAGTATCTTTTTCCATCTCCTGGTTCCAAAAATCCAGGCCTTATACACGCCACCTGATAGGTGCTGTAACAGTTATTAAACTGATAAGAGTAGTACTTTCAAACACGCCACTCCTATCTGGTGGCACCTTATATTGCACGCACCGTGCCCCAAATTCGAAGTGGGAGGACCAACCTAGCATCTTTTTCCATCTGCCAGTTCCAAAAATCCAGGCCTTATACACGCCCCCTGATAAGTGACATAACAGGTATTAAACTGATAAGAGTAGTACTTACAAACACGCCACTCCTATCTGGTGGAAACTTTGATTTCACATGCCGTGCCCCAAAATTGAAGTGATACGACGAACTGAGCATCTTTTTCCATCTCCCGGTTCCAAAAATCCAGGCCTTATACATGCCCCCTGATAGGTGCTGTAACAGGTATTAAACTGATAAGAGTAGTACTTACAAACACGCCACTCCTATCTGGTGGCACCTTTGATTGCACGCGCCGTGCCCCAAAATTGAAGTGATCCGACCAACCAAGTATCTTTTTCCATCTCCCGGTTCCAAAAATCCAGGCCTTATACACGCCCCCTGATAGGTGCTGTAACAGGTATTAAACTGATAAGAGTAGTACTTACAAACACGCCACTCCTATCTGGTGGCACCTATGATTACACGCGCCGTGCCGCAAAATTGAAGTGATCCGACCAACCAAGTATCTTTTTCCATCTCCCGGTTCCAAAAATCCAGGCCTTATACACGCCCCCCTGATAGGTGCTTTAACAGGTATTAAACTGATAAGAGTAGTACTTACAAACACGCCAAAGGTGGTGGCACCTTTGATTGCACGCGCCGTGCCCCAAAATTGAAGTGATACGACCAACCAAGCATCTTTTTCCATCTCCCGGTTCCAAAAATCCAGGCCTTATACACGCCACCTGATAGGTGCTGTAACAGGTATTAAACTGATAAGAGTAGTACTTACAAACACGCCAAAGGTGGTGGCACCTTTGATTGCACGCGCCGTGCCCCAAAATTGAAGTGATATGACCAACCAAGCATCTTTTTCCATCTCCCGGTTCCAAAAATCCAGGCCTTATACACGTGCCCTGAAAGGTGACGTAACAGGTATTAAACTGATAAGAGTAATACTTACAAACACGCCACTCCTATCTGGTGGCACCTTTGATTGCACGTGCCGTGCCCCAAAATTGAAGTGATACGACCAACCAAGCATCTTTTTCCATCTCCCGGTTCCAAAAATCCAGGCCTTATACACGCCACCTGATAGGTGCTTTAACAGGTAATAAACTGATAAGAGTAGTACTTACATACACGCCAAAGGTGGTGGCACCTTTGATTGCACGCGCCGTGCCCCAAAATTGAAGTGATATGACCAACCAAGCATCTTTTTCCATCTCCCGGTTCCAAAAATCCAGGCCTTATACACGTGCCCTGATAGGTGACGTAACAGGTATTAAACTGATAAGAGTACTACTTACAAACACGCCACTCCTATCTGGTGGCACCTTTGATTGCACGCGCCGTGCCCCAAAATTTAAGTGATATGACCAACCAAGCATCTTTTTCCATCTCCCGGTTCTAAAAATCCAGGCCTTATACACGCCCCCTCATAGGTGACGTAACAGGTATTAAACTGATAAGAGTAGTACTTACAAACACGCCACTGCTATCTGGTGGCACCTTTGATTGCACGCGCCGTGCCTCAAAATTGAAGTGGGAGGACCAACCAAGCATCTTTTTCCATCTGCCGGTTCCAAAAATCCAGGCCTTATACACGCCCCCTGATAAGTGACGTAACAGGTATTAAACTGATAAGAGTAGTACTTACAAACACGCCACTTCTATCTGGTGGCACCTTTGATTGCATGCGCCGTGCCTCAAATTTGAAGTGATACGACCAACCAAGCATCTTTTTCCATCTCCCGGTTCCAAAAATCCAGGCCTTATACACGCCCCCCTGATAGGTGCTTTAACAGGTATTAAACTGATAAGAGTAGTACTTACAAACACGCCAAAGGTGGTGGCACCTTTGATTTCACGCGCCGTGCCCCAAAATTTAAGTGATATGACCAACCAAGCATCTTTTTCCATCTCCCGGTTCCAAAAATCCAGGCCTTATACACGCCACCTGATAGGTGCTTTAACAGGTATTAAACTGATAAGAGTAGTACTTACAAACACGCCAAAGGTGGTGGCACCTTTGATTGCACGCGCCGTGCCCCAAAATTGAAGTGATATGACCAACCAAGCATCTTTTTCCATCTCCCGGTTCCAAAAATCCAGGCTTTATACACGTGCCCTGATTGGTGACGTAACAGGTATTAAACTGATAAGAGTAATACTTACAAACACGCCACTCCTATCTGGTGGCACCTTTGATTGCACGTGCCGTGCCCCAAAATTGAAGTGATACGACCAACCAAGCATCATTTTCCATCTCCCGGTTCCAAAAATCCAGGCCTTATACACGCCACCTGATAGGTGCTGTAACAGGTATTAAACTGATAAGAGTAGTACTTACAAACACGCCAAAGGTGGTGGCACCTTTAATTGCACGGGCCGTGCCCCAAAATTGAAGTGATACGACCAACCAAGCATCTTTTTCCATCTCCCGGTTCCAAAAATCCAGGCCTTATACACGTGCCCTGATAGGTGACGTAACAGGTATTAAACTGATAAGAGTACTACTTACAAACACGCCACTCCTATCTGGTGGCACCTTTGATTGCACGCGCCGTGCCCCAAAATTTAAGTGATATGACCAACCAAGCATCTTTTTCCATCTCCCGGTTCTAAAAATCCAGGCCTTATACACGCCCCCTCATAGGTGACGTAACAGGTATTAAACTGATAAGAGTAGTACTTACAAACACGCCACTCCTATCTGGTGGAAACTTTGATTTCACATGCCGTGCCCCAAAATTGAAGTGATACGACGAACCGAGCATCTTTTTCCATCTCCCGGTTCCAAAAATCCAGGCCTTATACATGCCCCCTGATAGGTGCTGTAACAGGTATTAAACTGATAAGAGTAGTACTTACAAACACGCCACTCCTTTCTGGTGGCACCTTTGATTGCACGCGCCGTGCCCCAAAATTGAAGTGATCCGACCAACCAAGTATCTTTTTCCATCTCCCGGTTCCAAAAATCCAGGCCTTATACACGCCCCCTGATAGGTGCTGTAACAGGTATTAAACTGATAAGAGTAGTACTTACAAACACGCCACTCCTATCTGGTGGCACCTATGATTACACGCGCCGTGCCGCAAAATTGAAGTGATCCGACCAACCAAGTATCTTTTTCCATCTCCCGGTTCCAAAAATCCAGGCCTTATACACGCCCCCCTGATAGGTGCTTTAACAGGTATTAAACTGATAAGAGTAGTACTTACAAACACGCCAAAGGTGGTGGCACCTTTGATTGCACGCGCCGTGCCCCAAAATTGAAGTGATATGACCAACCAAGCATCTTTTTCCATCTCCCGGTTCCAAAAATCCAGGCCTTATACACGCCACCTGATAGGTGCTGTAACAGGTATTAAACTGATAAGAGTAGTACTTACAAACACGCCAAAGGTGGTGGCACCTTTGATTGCACGGGCCGTGCCCCAAAATTGAAGTGATATGACCAACCAAGCATCTTTTTCCATCTCCCGGTTCCAAAAATCCAGGCCTTATACACGTGCCCTGATTGGTGACGTAACAGGTATTAAACTGATAAGAGTAATACTTACAAACACGCCACTCCTATCTGGTGGCACCTTTGATTGCACGTGCCGTGCCCCAAAATTGAAGTGATACGACCAACCAAGCATCATTTTCCATCTCCCGGTTCCAAAAATCCAGGCCTTATACACGCCACCTGATAGGTGCTTTAACAGGTAATAAACTGATAAGAGTAGTACTTACATACACGCCAAAGGTGGTGGCACCTTTGATTGCACGCGCCGTGCCCCAAAATTGAAGTGATATGACCAACCAAGCATCTTTTTCCATCTCCCGGTTCCAAAAATCCAGGCCTTATACACGTGCCCTGATAGGTGACGTAACAGGTATTAAACTGATAAGAGTACTACTTACAAACACGCCACTCCTATCTGGTGGCACCTTTGATTGCACGCGCCGTGCCCCAAAATTTAAGTGATATGACCAACCAAGCATCTTTTTCCATCTCCCGGTTCTAAAAATCCAGGCCTTATACACGCCCCCTCATAGGTGACGTAACAGGTATTAAACTGATAAGAGTAGTACTTACAAACACGCCACTGCTATCTGGTGGCACCTTTGATTGCACGCGCCGTGCCTCAAAATTGAAGTGGGAGGACCAACCAAGCATCTTTTTCCATCTGCCGGTTCCAAAAATCCAGGCCTTATACACGCCCCCTGATAAGTGACGTAACAGGTATTAAACTGATAAGAGTAGTACTTACAAACACGCCACTCCTATCTGGTGGCACCTTAGATTGCACGCGCCGTGCCCCAAATTTGAAGTGATACGACCAACCAAGCATCATTTTCTATCTCCCGGTTCCAAAAATCCAGGCCTTATGCACGCCACCTGATAGGTGCTATAACAGGTATTACACTGATAAGAGTAGTACTTACAAACACGCAACTCTGATCTGGTGGCACCTTTGATTGCACGCGCCGTGCCCCAAAATTGAAGTGATATGACCAACCAAGCATCTTTTTCCATCTCCCGGTTCCAAAAATCCAGGCCTTATACACGTGCCCTGATAGGTGACATAACAGGTATTAAACTGATAAGAGTAGTACTTACAAACACGCCACTCCTATCTGGTGGCACCTTTGATTGCACGCGCCGTGCCCCAAAATTGAAGTGATATGACCAACCAAGCATCTTTTTCCATCTCCCGGTTCCAAAAATCCAGGCCTTATACACGCCACCTGATAGGTGCTTTAACAGGTATTAAACTGATAAGAGTAGTACTTACAAACACGCCAAAGGTGGTGGCACCTTTGATTGCACGCGCCGTGCCCCAAAATTGAAGTGATATGACCAACCAAGCATCTTTTTCCATCTCCCGGTTCCAAAAATCCAGGCCTTATACACGTGCCCTGATTGGTGACGTAACAGGTATTAAACTGATAAGAGTAATACTTACAAACACGCCACTCCTATCTGGTGGCACCTTTGATTGCACGTGCCGTGCCCCAAAATTGAAGTGATACGACCAACCAAGCATCATTTTCCATCTCCCGGTTCCAAAAATCCAGGCCTTATACACGCCACCTGATAGGTGCTGTAACAGGTATTAAACTGATAAGAGTAGTACTTACAAACACGCCAAAGGTGGTGGCACCTTTAATTGCACGGGCCGTGCCCCAAAATTGAAGTGATATGACCAACCAAGCATCTTTTTCCATCTCCCGGTTCCAAAAATCCAGGCCTTATACACGTGCCCTGATAGGTGACGTAACAGGTATTAAACTGATAAGAGTACTACTTACAAACACGCCACTCCTATCTGGTGGCACCTTTGATTGCACGCGCCGTGCCCCAAAATTTAAGTGATATGACCAACCAAGCATCTTTTTCCATCTCCCGGTTCTAAAAATCCAGGCCTTATACACGCCCCCTCATAGGTGACGTAACAGGTATTAAACTGATAAGAGTAGTACTTACAAACACGCCACTGCTATCTGGTGGCACCTTTGATTGCACGCGCCGTGCCCCAAAATTGAAGTGGGAGGACCAACCAAGCATCTTTTTCCATCTGCCGGTTCCAAAAATCCAGGCCTTATACACGCCCCCTGATAAGTGACGTAACAGGTATTAAACTGATAAGAGTAGTACTTACAAACACGACAGTCCTATCTGGTGGCACCTTAGATTGCACGCGCCGTGCCCCAAATTTGAAGTGATACGACCAACCAAGCATCTTTTTCTATCTCCCGGTTCCAAAAATCCAGGCCTTATACACGCCACCTGATAGGTGCTATAACAGGTATTACACTGATAAGAGTAGTACTTACAAACACGCAACTCTGATCTGGTGGCACCTTTGATTGCACGCGCCGTGCCCCAAAATTGAAGTGATATGACCAACCAAGCACCTTTTTCCATCTCCCGGTTCCAAAAATCCAGGCCTTATACACGTGCCCTGATAGGTGACATAACAGGTATTAAACTGATAAGAGTAGTACTTACAAACACGCCACTCCTATCTGGTGGCACCTTTGATTGCACGTGCCGTGCCCCAAATTTGAAGTGATACGACCAATCAAGTATCTTTTTCCATCTCCTGGTTCCAAAAATCCAGGCCTTATACACGCCACCTGATAGGTGCTGTAACAGATATTAAACTGACAAGAGTAGTACTTTCAAACACGCCACTCCTATCTGGTGGCACCTTATATTGCACGCACCGTGCCCCAAAATTGAAGTGGGAGGACCAACCAAGCATCTTTTTCCATCTGCCAGTTCCAAAAATCCAGGCCTTATACACGCCCCCTGATAGGTGCTGTAACAGGTATTAAACTGATAAGAGTAGTACTTACAAACACGCCACTCCTATCTGGTGGCACCTATGATTACACGTGCCGTGCCTCAAATTTGAAGTGATACGACCAACCAAGTATCTTTTTCCATCTCCCGGTTAAAAATCCAGGCCTTATACACGCCCCCTGATAGGTGCTGTAACAGGTATTAAACTGAAAAGAGTACTACTTACAAACACGCCACTCCTATCTGGTGGCACCTTTGATTGCACGCGCCGTGCCCCAAAATTTAAGTGATATGACCAACCAAGCATCTTTTTCCATCTCCCGGTTCTAAAAATCCAGGCCTTATACACGCCCCCTCATAGGTGACGTAACAGGTATTAAACTGATAAGAGTAGTACTTACAAACACGCCACTGCTCTCTGGTGGCACCTTTGATTGCACGCGCCGTGCCCCAAAATTGTAGTGGGAGGACCAACCAAGCATCTTTTTCCATCTGCCGGTTCCAAAAATCCAGGCCTTATACACGCCCCCTGATAAGTGACGTAACAGGTATTAAACTGATAAGAGTAGTACTTACAAACACGCCACTCCTATCTGGTGGCACCTTAGATTGCACGCGCCGTGCCCCAAATTTGAAGTGATACGACCAACCAAGCATCTTTTTCTATCTCCCGGTTCCAAAAATCCAGGCCTTATACACGCCACCTGATAGGTGCTATAACAGGTAATACACTGATAAGAGTAGTACTTACAAACACGCAACTCTGATCTGGTGGCACCTTTGATTGCACGCGCCGTGCCCCAAAATTGAAGTGATATGACCAACCAAGCACCTTTTTCCATCTCCCGGTTCCAAAAATCCAGGCCTTATACACGCCCCCTGATAGGTGACGTAACAAGTATTAAACTGATAAGAGTAGTACTTACAAACACGCCACTCCTATCTGGTGGCACCTTTGATTGCACGCGCCGTGCCCCAAAATTGAAGTGATATGACCAACCAAGCATCTTTTTCCATCTCCCGGTTCCAAAAATCCAGGCCTTATACACGTGCCCTGATAGGTGACATAACAGGTATTAAACTGATAAGAGTAGTACTTACAAACACGCCACTCCTATCCGGTGGCACCTTTGATTGCACGTGCCGTGCCCCAAATTTGAAGTGATACGACCAACCAAGCATCTTTTTCCATCTCCCGGTTCCAAAAATCCAGGCCTTATAAACGCCCCCTGATAAGTGATGTAACAGGTATTAAACTGATAAGAGTAGTACTTACAAACACGGCACTCCTATCTGGTGGCACCTTAGATTGCATGTGTCGTGCTCCAAATTTGAAGTGATACGACCAATCAAGTATCTTTTTCCATCTCCTGGTTCCAAAAATCCAGGCCTTATACACGCCACCTGATAGGTGCTGTAACAGATATTAAACTGACAAGAGTAGTACTTTCAAACACGCCACTCCTATCTGGTGGCACCTTATATTGCACGCACCGTGCCCCAAAATTGAAGTGGGAGGACCAACCAAGCATCTTTTTCCATCTGCCAGTTCCAAAAATCCAGGCCTTATACACGCCCCCTGATAGGTGCTGTAACAGGTATTAAACTGATAAGAGTAGTACTTACAAACACGCCACTCCTATCTGGTGGCACCTATGATTACACGCGACGTGCCGCAAAATTGAAGTGATCCGACCAACCAAGCATCTTTTTCCATCTCCCGGTTCCAAAAATCCAGGCCTTATACACGCCCCCTGATAGGTGCTGTAACAGGTATTAAACTGATAAGAGTAGTACTTACAAACACGCCACTCCTATCTGGTGGCACCTATGATTACACGTGCCGTGCCTCAAATTTGAAGTGATACGACCAACCAAGTATCTTTTTCCATCTCCCGGTTCCAAAAATCCAGGCCTTATACACGCCCCCTGATAGGTGCTGTATCAGGTATTAAACTGAAAAGAGTACTACTTACAAACACGCCACTCCTATCTGGTGGCACCTTTGATTGCACGCGCCGTGCCCCAAAATTGAAGTGATACGACCAACCAAGCATCTTTTTCCATCTCCCGGTTCTAAAAATCCAGGCCTTATACACGCCCCCTCATAGGTGACGTAACAGGTTTTAAACTGATAAGAGTAGTACTTACAAACACGCCACTGCTATCTGGTGGCACCTTTGATTGCACGCGCCGTGCCCCAAAATTGAAGTAGGAGGACCAACCAAGCATCTTTTTCCATCTCCCGGTTCCAAAAATCCAGGCCTTATACACGTGCCCTGATAGGTGACGTAACAGGTATTAAACTGATAAGAATAGTACTTACAAACACGCCACTAATATCTGGTGGCACCTTAGATTGCACGCGCCGTGCCCCAAATTTGAAGTGATACGACCAACCAAGTATCTTTTTCCATCTCCCGGTTCCAAAAATCCAGGCCTTATACACGCCACCTGATCTGTGCTGTAATAGGTATTAAACTGATAAGAGTAGTACTTACAAATACGCCACTCCTATCTGGTGGCACCTTTGATTGCACGCGCTGTGCCCCAAAATCGAAGTGATATGACCAACCAAGCATCTTTTTCCATCTCCCGGTTCCAAAAATCCGGGCCTTATACACGCCACCTGATCTGTGCTGTAATAGGTATTAAACTGATAAGAGTAGTACTTACAAACACGCCACTCCTATCTTCTGGCACCTTTGATTGCACGTGCCGTGCCCCAAATTTGAAGTGATACGACCAACCAAGTATCTTTTTTATGTTAAACATTAATCCAGGGAGTAATCTGATCGCCAGTTAATGGGGTCAGGAAGGAATTATTTTTTCCCCCTCTCTGATACAATTGGCTACGTTTCAAGGAGGGTTTTTACTGTTTGCCTTCCTCTGGATTCAATGTATATTTAAGTTAACAATGCTTCAGATAGAACGTGCATGTTAAAAAAACATTACGTCAAGTTTACAATACTGATTAATTTCAAGTTCAACTGTTCTTACATTGAAATGTTAATACTTTTAATACAAAATGCTTTAACAGTTAATGTTCAACAAAAGAACATTTTACAAAAATAAGAATGTGTAATATCACAATAGAACTTATTTCATCATAACTAAAAACTTACAAGTGTCAAATACGTATATTAATAACTAAACAACTTTCCAAACATACACATCTCATTGTTTGACGGGCAAGTCGCTAGTATTAAAATATTTAGGAGTAACAATTTCAGTACAAATGGAAGACTTATATAGAACTATAAAAACATAATAGCACACTTAGAACAATTATTACATAAATGGGAAAACAAATTACCATTACTAGGCCATATAACAGCAATCAAAATTGACATTTTACCCAAAATACTATATTTATAACAATCTGATTTTATATAATATATATGAAGGCATAAATTTCCAAGAGCTAATAATAATAGCTAATAAAATAGAATGTAAGCACATTGAAATAAAGGAGGTTTCTCAATACCAAACATATTTATTACAATGCAGCGCAGTTAAAACAAATTACTGCATGGAATTTAACATCAGTTTTACTACAATATATATATTTTTAAAATGTATTACTTTCAAAAGGGGAAATACAATACATGATGCCAGGGTCGTTGTACAGGTTCGATCTCATGGTTTAGCATGAGAACAACATGAATGACAGTCTCGTATCACAGCAGTTACTGACAAATGAATCAGAAGTACCTCTCCCAGCTTTTGATGATGTTTTTGTTTGGTTGTTGTTATGCTCTTGTCTTTCTACCAGCTAATTATATCTCAGCAGCTACTATTTATTGCTGCTTCTCCTCGTCTGTGACTGGGAATACTTCTGGTTACTCCTGTGTATTTCTGCTGTTTTGCTACAGTGCCTGCTCCATTCCTATTCCCTATTGGACTGCTGCTGACTCGAATCGTTGCTGACATTATTGGATTTCTGACAGAACCTGATCTTTGGCTTGTCTGACCATTCTTCTGCCTAGTCCTTTAGACATGTTACTTTGGTATTGCCATCCTCTGGTACTCTGCCACCAATGGATTTCACCAGGACAAGTTGAAAATGGACCTAGGCAGAGTAGCCAAGGCTCTGTTTTCAGAAAGATCTTTTCAATTGCTTCAGATGGTTCAAACATAAGGCTTGCAGGATTCCTGTTTTTCTGGTATTGACCATAAGCTTGCCGCCCACAAAAAAAGGCTTAACTAATCTGTATTCTAGCCTTGATCAAATTTCTGTTACCCTCACCACACTCTTGATTGGCGTTACCTCCTGTCCACACACCTGATCCCGCTCTGGTTCAAGTGGCAGCATCACAGATGACTATACATCCTCCCTTGCATAACCAAGGCTTTTTTTAATGTCCATCTGGAAAACTCCTCTGTAGAGTCTTGAGTTTATCCTAATTGCCACCACAGTTCCAGAGTTTTTCAGATATATTCAGCTAAGTCAAAGCTGATATCCTGCTGCCTCATTGTCAGTATGGCTGCTCTATAAATTTGCTTCCTTGGTCTATACACCAAAAGGTAGAATTCAACAATTGTCCAAAGCCATGACAGTGTACTCTATTTCAATGTTTTATTAATTAAAACATTTTTTCGATGGGTTATACAAATTTTTGTTTAACATTAATTTTCTTACCTGAGTTAGCTACACATTGACCAGCTAGTAAGAAATTGCAACATTTATGAGAGAACCACCTGTACGCAACACTAGAAAAATTCTGTTTTTTGAGGTATTCACAGTATCCTTCCTGTCTTCTGATGAACTGAAAATAGATCCAGCTAAAGTATATGTAGTGTTAGAGTGTACTCCACCAAATGTTCTTAAGAGATTCATTGGTTTTGCAAACTATCACAAGCGTTGTATAAGTGCAATCTCAAACAGCTTATTAACCATTACTACTCATACCAGTAAAGATGATAATCAGTGATTTTAAAGTCTGGAAGCTCGAGAACCCTTCAGCACACTTTAATCAGCATTCACATCTGCCCAAATCTGTAATACATTCTGACCCCACTGAGCCATTCGTGTTTAAAGTAGATGCCCCCAAAGTTGGTGCAGGAGCAATACTGTAAGTACCTTTGGCACCCGAAATCAACCGCGTGCCTTCGTGTCAAAAAAATTGTCAGCAGAAAGGAATTATTATATTGGTAACCATTTTTGAGTTCTATTTCCATGCCACTTCTCCACAAGATCTCTGTTGCTCAATCTGATATCCATCAGGCAACTATACCACCCTGAGGACGCAGCTCCTATGGCCAGCATTAGAATGAGGCCCCTGGATTTTAACTGACCTTATTGAATTTCTGCCAGGCCTTGATATTTGCTTGTCTGACCATTTTTTTGTTTCTATTCTTGGACTTCTTATTTCAGATTTGCCATCCTTTGGTACCTAACCCTTGAAAGGATTCCCCCCGGCAGCCCTGACAGCAACCTTACAAAATAATACCAAAAATTGTTATATTAGCTTATTTATAGTTCACACACTCAAAATAGGGAATAGATTGAAATTTAAATACCAACAAACCACAATATCTATAATGACACCTATAATATTTAATCCCAGTTTTCTAGTAGGTCAAAGTTCTCAAAACCTCAAAATATGGACTAAACTTGATTTAACAAGAAAAAACTACTTGAAATGAATAAAGATGTTTTATATGCATATTTATAAGTTAGGCACTTCATTTACTACCTGGTAAAAGAGGAGATAATGAGCCCACTTATGGATTTTGAGAAGAAATGCTTAGAAAAGCCAAATGTAAAGGGAGGAATAAGTATGATATATAGATTAGGAAATAATTAGCTGAAAACCTCTTTCATACATTTAAAAGAAGATTGAAAAGCATCTGAACATTCTTATAGATAATACAGAATGGAATAAAAGTCAGCTTTTCAAGGTAACAGTTGAAGAAATTAAAATGTATTAGAAACAAGCGCTAAAGTGACTCATAGAATGTATATGGTACCAACAAAATTACATAAAATATTAAGAAAACAGTACGATCGTTGCTTTAGGGCATGTGGACAAGAAGGTTAATATTTACAGACTTAGTTGAATTGTCTAACAGTTAGGAAAATATGGCAATAAACAGAAGTAATTATGGATATGTATAATAGAAAAAAATACTTAGCTCACAAATTTGTTTTGTAGGAATTAAAAGTTGCAACAATATTAAGTAATGTAAAATTACTTATTGCTACTAGATGGAAAATATTAGGCCTCTCCTGGTGCATTTTCCTAGAGAAAAAAGAAGTGGCCTATTTGAACAGACTAACATACTCATTAGATAACAAAGGGCCATATTCAATTTGAAGCCTACAACTTCCTTTTCGTCTCCGAATGCGATGCTATTCAATTGCTAAAGACCACAAATTACTGGCCTAATGCCGACTCCGTAAACCATGCACTGGTTCGGTGCAGTTCAGGGCGGAAACATGATCAATTTAGCAAGTCCATAACCACCCATTTAGAATCAGCCAATAGGAAATGAGACTATCATTATTACGGGAGTAAAACATGGAGGTTACATGTCAGTCAATAAGGTTTGTGGGTCCGAACCGCAAAACCCCCAAAAAAGAATTCTGAAAATAAATGCCAATACTGTTCTAGTCCATATGGATGGCCTGATATGTATTAACTCATTGATACCCAAGACCGATTTATCCCAGAAATGAAACATAAAAATTAATGTTATATACTGCCTATTTGCGAGCTTGAGACTGCAATTATTTCTAATGTCTATCACTGCTTTCCCCGTTATTTACAGTGCAGTAGTGATTTTTTTTTTGCATTTACAGTGCTACAAATAGGTGTTTAACCCTTTTGCGGGTCCTCTGTAGCACTACTGGGATTTTCTCCTTCATTTGCCCTTTACGGGTGTGAAAACATTTGCAGGTTTGGGAAAATTGAGCAATTGAATAGCGATTTGCGATTTTAGCCTTGCAAAAGTGAGAGATCAAAGGCTTCTGGAGGCTGTAAGTTACGATTTTACCTATTGTCATTTTTGCAAAAAATAGGAAGCCATTCCGAGCCTGCAAAAAGATGGCAATTGAATAACAAATTAGCCTGCAACCTCACTTAAGGGCTCCCGGATCTTCCAAAATTGAAAATGGCCCTAGGTAATTACATTATGACAAGAAATAGGCCTCTTGAATTAGTACAGTTATACGATAACAAAAAATTTGAGCTTTTGAAAAAGTAAGACAATATTATTACATTAGTTACAAATTAAATTTTGCTTTTGTTCAGTTGATTTGCTTAATAAAGAAAAAAAAAAAAGGAAGTGAATGATAAAAATGTACCATTATTCAACATAAAATAAAATATATGTTACACCTCAGCAGATTTTTATAAAGTATATATAGAAAAAATCCTTTTGATCCAGCCCCAAGGAAGCACTCTGCTAGCAGATATTGTATGAGTTAAAATATAAAAAAATAAGGGAGGTCTTTGCATCTCCAGGAAACCCTTTGTCATCTTTGGATGCACACATAGAGCCTCATTCAATTCCAAGCCCGCAGCGTCTGCGACTTACGGTGCTATTCAATTGGATGAGACAGCAAATCTTCTTCTGGTGAAGCCATTCCTTTGATGATTTGGAGGTATGCTTTGGGTCGTTGTCATGCTGAAAAGATGAAGTTCCTCTTCATGTTCAGCTTTCTAGCAGAAGCCTGAAGGCTTTGTGTTAATATTGACTGGTATTTGGAACTGTTCATAATTCCCTCTATCTTAACGAAGGCCCCAGTTCCAGCTGAAGAAAAACAGCCCCAAAGCATGATGCTGCCACCACCATGCTTCACTGTGGGCATGGTGTTCTTTTGATGATGTGCAGTGTTGTTTTTGCACCAAACATATCTTTTGGAATTATGGCCAAAACGTTCAACCTTGGTTTCATCAAGCCATAACACCTTTTCCCACATGCTTTTGGGAGACTTCAGATGTGTTTTTGCAAAATGTAGCCTGGCTTGGATGTTTTTCTTCGTAAGAAAAGGCTTTCGTCTTGCCACTCTACCCCATAGCCCAGACATACTGTATGTAGCATTTGCGAGCTTGAACATGATCAATTAAGCAAGGCCATAGGTCTCGAGTTAGAAACAGCCAATTAAAACGGAGTCCGTCAGTAAAACATGGAGGTGACAGGTCCGATATTCGATCGGACCCTCAATCCTGCAGTGTACAAAATAATAAAACTGAATGCTATACATGTGGGCGGCCTGATATGTATTAAGTCATTGATTCCCGAGATTGAAATAACCCTGAATTGAAACATTAAATTAAATAATTTTTGATTGCAGATTTGCGGCCTTGAGACTGTTGTGTAATTAATTCTGATGTCATTTCATCGCCTTCCCTGAAAATTACAGTGCAGTATTGATTTTATATTTGCACTTACAGTGCTCTGGACGTGTCATTAAGCCCTTTGCGAGTCCTCCTTGGAACCCGTAACTTGTGGTTCGACTTTTGCCATTTACGGCCTTGGCGGCTTGCTTAGCGAGGGGACTCAGAGCAATTAGTGATTTGCGATTTCAGAGATCAGAACTCTTGCGGCCGTGAAAGATCAAAGGCTTTGAGGGGCCTTAACTTGCTATGTTAACCATCGCAAGGAATTGGCCCGAGGACAGAGCCCGTAACCCGATCGGAGCCCACAAAAAGACACCAATTGAATAGCAAAATAAGTTACGGCCTCCATTACGGAAGCCCGGATCTCCTAATGCCTCAATTTCATGAGGCTCATAGTGTTTCCTTGGGCAGCAAAGAAGTTAAAAATAAGTATTTGTATTTAAAATTAGATATAAAGTCCCCTGATAAATCCGGTCTGAGACACACAGGGAAAAGTGCGTCGGGAAGGACGCATCCATACAGGCTGAAGGGTTAAGTAACCCCATTACAGGTATGATACTTATTTGACAGACACTAGAGTTTTTATTGTTTTAATAGGATCTGAGGTACGTTATATGGATTTTTTTGACTTATTATGTCTGGCGTAGTATGTGGGCAGATTAACTGTATTTGCCTCTCATTCAAAAGTAGTTTTTTTTGTCTCTGTATCCCCCTCTATTCATTCCCCCCTCGTTTTTTGCTTGGGGGTTTGCCTTGCATCGGCTTTAAGTATTTTGGGGATTTGACCGAATTTAAGGCTTAACAGAGATCTATTAAGTGAATACAGCAACACTAGAAAGAACAATCTTATCAACTAGATTGTTGCTTACTATAGGCATAGTTATTTATACCTTGTGTATACGGACATTTATTGGTCCCCTTCCTGTACTCTTGGGGGGACTGTCCCCATTAGGGGTATCTATAATTACTTATACCCCATAAATCAGCCAGCTCTTGTAAAGTTTGTATATAGCCTTTTTTTTATGAATAAAGTTTTGTTTTTTTAGTTGGTTGCTACAATACTATTAAATAGAGTCTTCGTTAGTCCAAGCCTTGTTAGCCCAATATATGCAACCTTGGCTTTGTCTTCCATTCAATTTTACCAATTCTACTCTATTCTATTTAGATATCTGATTCTGGTACCTTTATGTTTAGATTTTTAGTTGCAGTAATTAACTGGTAGAGTTTATACCCGTTCACGTGTGTGTGGTTACAAGGTGTGTGGCAATTTACTGAGGGATATTATACAGTGTTTTGGGTTTTATGTCCTTGTGAAAGGTGGATCCACTTGGATGGACATAGGCCCGAGGTGTATGTTTGTATGAAAAAAGTTATTTGGGAGAAATGTTAAAAGTTATCTTTTGAATACTGTAATTAGAACTGTATATTCTGACAAATTAACTTAAATGTGACTACAATAAGGAACTCCAAATACACTAGAAACTTCTAAGTGAAAAAGTTTATTAATATACACCAGTTAGTGGTGAGATTAGGGGTAAGGCTCTATCTAAATAATACTAATTTCTCTGAGTGTGTGTATGCAAGAGTGTAGAGTATTCCAACTATCCATTGTTTCTTTGCTACAGATAATTCTACCAAACAGATCTAGTTGCTGCCCAGTTAAACCCATCATAGCCACACCTTTAAGATTGTCCCATCCAATCAAATCTTATATCAGAAAATGACCACCTGAGTCTCCTTTGGTTAATTCCTAGCATTGTATCCATGATGCAAACCCACCCTGAAGCTTGTTTGATCAAGACCAGTTTTTGTTTGATAACCAGCGAGGTGTAAGGTGTGAAATCTTCTTTCTTGTTTTGTGATATGTACCAGATATCACTCAGCCTTTTGGTCTAGAGTTTAACTGGTTATGTAAATGTAGTTCCTTTTCGACAGCTGAAAACAAGTCTTGTTTAACATTTGTAAAAATAATGCATTTCTTTATTTTATTGGGTAATTATACCCCAAACAAATTAATCATTTAGGTCCTATATTGCACCAAATTTGGACCATTACTTATGAATACCCTCACTTGAGTCCACAGTAATATTTTAAACAGAGGTGATAATAATTTGTATTATTTTACTTATATAAAGTTATTTATTTTATTTTAATATTGGGTATCTCCTGGGATATATAGCTCCTAGTGTTTGTATCTTTGTTACATTCTTCACAAATATGCAATGCTTTGAAACTAGCAAGGTACTTTAAGATGGAGAATGCATTATCTCACATTTAAAAAAAATCTCCACAAAATGAATGAAAAGCGGAATTTAAATATGTTAGCTCTTGGTTTCTAAAACTTTATTTGTTCAACAGTGCATTGCTTGCATAACTAAGAGTAGCAAACCATAATTTTTGGGATATGGAAAGGTTAGTTCACCTACCAGTACCTATATACCTTCCTAATTCTTTGTACAATGCAACCCAATGGTGTGCTAGCCTTGTGATATCTTCTGTCTCTTGTGATTGGCTTTTGCCTTGAACCATGACCACTACTATTCTCTCAGTCTTCTCCTGCCCTGACTTTTGCTTGTTTGCAGACATTCTCTTGCCAGCTATCAGCATTGATTAATTGTCTCTTCTTTAATACACTTTGGCCCTATTCAATTGCAAGCCTACAGTTGCCTTCATACCAGCTGTAAGTCTGCAGGCTTGAAATTTGAAACAGTTACAGAGTGATTCAATTGATCAAGCCCGCAGCTACCTGACCGAAAGCCTAAACCGCCAACCATGCAACCGTAAGTAGCATTTCAGAGCATGATCATTTAAGCAAGACAGTAACTACCAATTTAGAAACAGCTGATAGTAAATAAGACCGTCACTATGATGTCAGTAAAACATGGAGGTTTAACGGCAATCAATTAGCATTTAGAAGTCTGATATGCGCTCAGACTCGCAATTCCGGCAATGTATAAAATAATAAAAAATGAATGGCGATACTGTTCTAGCCCATGTGGGTGGCCTGACATGTATTGACTCCTTGATTTCTGGGATCAATTTAACATGGAAATAAAACATGCCAAAAATATTTTTTATTGCAGATTTGCGAGCTTGAGATTGTTGTACAATTAATTCTACTGACTTTCACCGCTTTCCCCATCTTTTAAAGTGCAGTATTTATTTTTTATTTGCATTTACAGTGTTACGAACAGGTGTCTAACCCCCTTGCGAGTCCTATCTGGTACTCAGAGGATTTTCTTCTACATTTGCCATTTACGGGTGTGAAAACATTTGTGGGCTTGAGGAATTGTAGAAATTGAATAGCGAATTGGAATTGTGACATTTACAAGCTTGAAAGATCAAAGGCTTAGATGGGTCGGAGTTTTACATTTTGACAACCGAAGGGATTTTCAGCCTGTAACCCACAAATCATTTGTGGGGTAGCTAAAAGACGCCGATTGAATAACAAATTTGTTTACGGGCTACATTACAGGCTCCAGTAACTAACAATTGCTCAATTGAATAAGGTCCTTTGTCTTGTGCTAGTTCCAGGGGCATATGAACTGGGGGCGGGGGGGGGGGGGGTTAGGGAAGACAAAAATTCCCCCCAGATTAAATGAGTAGGAGTTAGAAAAAATAGCAAAATTAATGAGTGTTTTGGAGCAGTATGTCTTTCCCATGAAAGCTTTGGCCCATAATTTATATTTTATAGACATATATATTATATATTTATATTATATATATTCAATATATAAATATTAATATATATATATATGATTTCAGTGTTTAAGGACTGATATTGCCAGTAATTGTGGATGTGGGCAATGGGGCATGGCATTGTTACATTGTGATTATGTATTATTGTGTGTGTTAAATGTTGCCTGTACATGGTTATTATGTATACTAGTTATTATATGCTATAGAGGGAAAATGTTATATAGAACATATGAGGATAAGGTAAAAATGCTCTGCACAGAGGTTAGCTGCAGATCATTGCACCCTCACCCTTGATAAACAGCAGCCAAGACAGCTGCATGTACTTCAAGTAGTCCTAAGCAAACACTTGAGATTAAAATATAGTATAACATTTTAATTATATTGGAGGGGGACAGAGGCATTAAGAATTTACACATTTTTGAGTGGCACTGCAGCAGGGCCCTGTTGCATTGCACCAGGTGAACAAGCAGTAGATCTGCCCCTACTTCTTGTCCTAGGAGTATAGTTGAATTATCACCCCCAGATTTTTTTTGGCTCCTACGCACATAGCCAGTTTTGATAATTTTCCATGATGTCAAGTGATATTTTTTTCATATTAAGATGTAACAGCAATGATTGCTGATGATTTTGAAGTCCAAACTGAGTATAGATATTGCAAAATGCTGCTTTGTTGCCTTAGGTAACAGGAAAATGTATAGGCAGATAACTTTACCCACTAACTGCCAGAGAAACCTGAACTGCAATACATTATGCTTAATGGCTAGCCTCTAACGTAGTCATAGAATTAGATGTAAATATCCAAATATTTATAGCCATAATAAATTCCAACCTCGTAGATACAAGGTTTGAACTTAAGCCCTACATGCTTCAAATTTTGAAAACTTACAACGCTATTAAATTAGACTGCTGCGAGCATCGTATGAGCTATGCAGCACGGCAATCTGTGTCAAACACGGAGCAATAGGGCAGGAGAAGTGAAAGCCTGTGAGATGATCTCGCAGGCTCACTCACATCATCACTTACCGCTGGGGTCCTGAACGGACCTCCGTGGCAGTTCTACATACAAGCCCTGCTATGGGGGCTACTCCAAGTACCACCCCGGCACCTAAAATTAACCCTCCTCTATGCTGGAAATATTCCCACATTAACTCCTTGCTGCAGGGGACCATAGGGACCCCCGCAGCCCCCCCACATTAACCTCTTGCAGCGGGATTCCCCTATTCATCACATTGATCAGTTGCATGTAAAAAATGTAATTTCCCCGCCGCTGCTCTTTAAAGAGCCTGCTGCACACCATTAGCCATTCCCGGTCGCGAGGGTTCTGTAAGTACCCCCACGGCACCTAACATTAACCCTCTCTCTGCTGGGGGTCCCCATTGGGACCCCCAAAGTGTCCCCATAATAACCCTTGCAGCTGGGATCTCGATCGGCATCAATCATGACCCCGCTGCATTTAAAAATTCAAATGTCCAGCCTTGCTGGTCCTTAAAGGACCGTAAAGGTGTGTGTATTTGTGTTTACACCCCCACTGGGTGATTGGCTGAAGGCATCTGCACCTTCAGATTGGTTGTTGTCACTGTCAATCAGACTGCAGCCAATCAGAAGGCACATATGCCTTTAGCTGATCACCCCGTGGGGGTGTATCCCATTGTTATTGACTTAAGGCAATAGTGCCTTCTGATTGGTTTAAAAAGATTGACAGGTCCATCAGCCAACCAGAATGGGATATAGGGGTGTATTCCATTCGGATTGGCTGAAATTTGATAGACAGCCTTTACAGCCAATCAGAAGGTGCCATTGTCAATTTTCTACCGGAAGAGGCTCTGTAAGCCTCATTAGAGTCAGAAAGCTCTACGAGTGCGGAGCTCCGTTAGTTTTTTTAGTTTTTCATTTTTGAGCGCAGAATTCTTCAAGGAGCCCAGCTGGGGCAGAAGAGGAGGACGACGGGGACATCATGGACAGGTAAGTTTTACATTTATAATGTTTATTGTTTATTTATGTTGTGTGTATTTATGTATGTGTTATACTAATGTGATGCTTCTATTTTCCAGGGGCGAGCCGGAGAACAGAAGAAGATGGACGGGGACATACTGGAAAGGTGAGTTCAATACTGTGTCTGTAATGTTTATTTTTTATATGTACTGTTTAATTATGTACCAATTTGATATTTATTTTTTCCCAGGGGTGCGATCTGAAGGGACATCTTTAAAGGTAATGTCTAGATAGGGGGTTATGTATAGATAGGGGGTAATATCTAGATAGGGGGTAATGTATAGATAGGGGGTTATGTATAGATAGGGCCGTTATGTCTAGATAGGGGGTTATGTATAGATGGGGGAAATGTATTGTAGTTAGGGGTATACTTATTAGGGGATTTTTTTCTAATTAAGAAGGGAATTTAGGGTTATCCTGGATAATTAGACAGAGTGTATTGACCCAGGGAGAAATCCGATCGCCAGTATCTGGGGTCAGGAAGGAATATTTTTTTTTCCCGTTGAGACGATTGGCTAAGTTTTACTTGGGTTTTTTTCTGTTTGCCTTCCTCTGGATTAATTAATAATTCAATAAATAAATAGTTGATTAATAATTAACAACTAATTCATTAATAACTAATCCTCATATTGCAGATCAGAGGAGATCTTAAAAGGTTGAACTTGATGGACTGAAAGTCTTTTCTCAACCTTAATTACTATGTTACTATGTATATTTATAATGTATTTATTACTGTAATGTTATGTATATTTGTGTATTCCTTTTCTTTGCAGGTGTGTAATTTTTTTTTGTAGTGGGAGGGTTGTGATGTTCTTTTTTTATTTTTGTAGTGAGAGGGGTTTGTAATGTACTTTTTTATTTTTTGTACCATAGGTTTTTTTTTATTTTTGGTACAATAGGTTTTTTAATTTTTGGTAACATATGTTTTTTTTATTTTTTGTACCTTAGCTTTTTTTGTGTGTAATTAGTGGGGTGAGAGTTTAATAGGGGGTTAGGTAGGCAGTGTTAGGTAGGTAGGGGTTAATAGCTTAGGGTAGAGGGGGGTTAGTTTAGATTTAGTGGTTTATTGGGGGGAGAATAGTGTAGTGTAGTGTAGTGTAGTGTTTGTACTTAGTGTCATGAGGGTCCTGGAGGACCCTCATGGCACGTATGGGGTCAATAATAGTGTCCTCATTGTCCTATCAGGGTCTTCATAGCCCCCTATGGCACTGATTAGGTTAAATAGAGGTTTACGGGGGTCTGTATACACCCCCCATAAGTGATTGGGTTAGATGGAGGCTTATGGGGGGTCTGTATAGACCCCCCTGAGTGATAGGATTAAATAGGGATAGATGGGGTTAAGTAGGCCCAGTTAGGGTTATTAGGTTCAGATAGGTTTAAATAGGCCCAGTTAGGGTTAGATTGGCCCTGTAAGGATTAGATAGGCCCAGTAAGGGTTAGATAGGGGTTAGTATGGATTAAAGGGGTATAATTAGGGTTAAGGCGTTAGTGGGGTATAGTTAGGGTTAATAGTGTAGTTCTTAGACTTTGTCATGGGGGTCCTGGAGGACCCTCATGGCACTTATAGGATTAACCTACTGGTTAATAGTGTCCTATAGGGGTCTTTAGAAACCCCTATAGGACTGAGGGAGTTTATTTTAGTCTCATGGGGCTCTGAATAGGGCTAAGTAAGGCTTATGGTGGTCTGTATTGATTTCCATGAGTGACAGTGTTATTTAAGGGCTTAAGGGGGTCTGTATTGACTCCCATGGGTGACAGGGTTAATTAAGGGCTTATGGAGGTCTGTATTGACTTCCATGAGTGACAGGGTTAATTAAGGGCTCATGGGACTCTGTTTAGATTCCCATGAGTGACAGGGTTAATATAGGGCTCATGGGGCTCTGTTTAGAGCCCCATGGGTTATGCGGGTCATTAGGGTCTCATGGGGCTCTGTATAAAGCCCCATGAGTGATGGGGTTAATTTTAGGTGCCTGAGGGGGTACTTATAGTACCCCCACTATAAGTGTATGTACTTATAGTACCCCGTGGCAAGGGTTAATTTTTTTTAGAGCGGGTCCTTTCAGAACCCTTACAGTCCTTTAAGGACCCGCAGGAAAGTACATTTTTTAAATGCAGCGGGGTCACGATCGATGCAGATCGAGACCCCCGCTTCAAGGGTTAATATGGAGACACTTTAGGGGACCCCAGGGGGGGTTAATGTTAGATACTTAGAGTACCCCCGCAGCCAGGATTGGCTAACCGTGTGCCGCAGGCCCTTTAAGGAGCTGCGGTGGGGAATTTAACATGGAGTGTGACTTAGAAATGTTGCCTTTATTAGGAATTGTTGTATCCTAGGTATTTGTATAACACCTTTAGACTAAATTTGACTGATAGACTGGGCAAAATAGAAATGCGTTTTGGCAAAACCCTTAGGGTCTTATTTTAAAACGTAATCTTTAATCAAAACTGTATTATAAGTAAACAATAAAAATAAAATAAAGTGATACCATAAAATGATATTTCCGTTGCTTAATAACAATAAAAATAATGTACTCTGATGACTTTTATCGTGCCCTTAATTATTATAATTGTTCCATGGTTTTTCATATACTTTAGTGTTCTCTCATAACATATATGTCTCCTGAGAGTTTGATTTTTACTTGAAGTTCTTTAATGGGATATCCACTTCCAAGTTTAATAGGTAGTTCAGCAGTTTGAGCTTTTTAGCACTTAATATGTCTACTGTGTTGGATACTTTAAACACAGTAATGATTTCTATATCATAAATTACAAGTGCTTTGGTGAATAGATTCAGTAACTAATTGTAACTCTATTAACTGTTACTTAGTTTCCCGTGTTAAATTATTTTTTAATTACTGTTGCTTATGACTATGTCAGCTCAGCAAGTCATTTTCTTAATCATGGAGTGTGAAGTTCATGCTGTTAACTGATAGAAGATTCACTGCATTTATTATGATGTGTAAGTGAGATTGCGAAGAGCAGTGGCCTTCACAATTATGTTTTCTATCCAACTGATAAAGAAGTGTGTAATCCATGATTGATGACTCATATTTTAGCAAGTCAATGGAGGAAATAAATATTTTCCCCTTTATTTAGATTATAGAAATATTATTTATCAAATTATCTATCATCATCTACTTATCTTTCATTGCATTAAATTGGGTCTCACATTTAAAAAAAAAAAAGGAGCAGAGTGTGTCCTCTCCTATAGATGGGAAAATAGAGCATATGATCATTACTTTAAAAGTCTTTGTTTTATAAAGGGACACTTTTTCTTTGAAAGACCCACACTTTTTTATGTGAAATCTAAATTTACTTTTGACTTATCTGCATTAGAGATAGAGTCTCCATGAGAGCATCTTTTCGTGTATATTTGCTTCATGGTGTCTGTAATAGGATATGTTGTTGTTTAGTCGTTCAGTCGCATCGGCTCTCTGTGACCCTATAGACTGTAGTCTGCCAGGCACATCTGTCAATCCCTATGACTTTGAGCTACATCAAGCTTATGCTAATTGCTTCAATGACCTCATCTATCCATCCTCTCGCCGGCTATGCCCTTCATCGTTTACCTTTAATCTTTTGCAGTTTGGCTTGATTTCCTCTATTATTGATTTATTGAATCTTCTTGCAGTCTGCAGAATCAAACATCTTTTAATTGCATGGCTGCATTCACCATCTGCAGAGATCTTGGATCACAGGAAAATAACATATGTCACTGTCTAAACTTCTTCTCCTTCTATTTGCAGGGAACTGAAATGTACTTTTTTCCATGATATTTGTCTTTTTAACAATGAGCAAACCTTTGCACTTTCTTGTTTCACTCAGAGTGGTATCATCCACATATCTGAGGTTGTTCATATTTCTTCCAGCAATATTAATTCTGGCTTTTGATCCCTCCAGCCCTTCCTTTGCATGATGTACCCAGCACATCAGTTGAATAAATAAGGTGACAATATACAACCTTGTAGCACTCCTTTCTCAATCTTGAACCATTCTGTTGATCCATGTTCGGTTCTGACCCAGGCTTCTTAGTCCACATACAGATTCCTCAGGAGGCAGATGAGATGGTCTGGTATCCCCATCTTTTTAAGAGCTTGCCACATTTGTTGTGATCCACACAGATATGGGATTAGTTATAGGACTGTCTAGAGGCAAGATGTAGAGAAACTGCCTGGGATATCTTCCATTCACCCTCTAAACTGAGCTGACAATGTGGCTCCAATAAAACCCTTCCCACTAAACCCAAGTTTATATTAAACCCTACTTTAAAATTATGTGAAATGGGTCTCGACTTTACGGGATATTCCTGGTGCTTAACACCTCAATGTCTAAAAGTTAATTTATTTTAGGAACACTTTATTTTTAGCTGTTGAAAAATCAAAAAATACGCTGTGGAAAGAAGTGATAAAATTAAATATAAACAAGTGTTTAAATCCAATACTTGAGCACAAATAATTATTGCCTTTTGTGCATTTTGCAATTGGATATTCAAATGACTCTATATAATGTGTTAGCAAGTCCTCATATAACGTTTTGACAAATCTTAATATAATGCAGAAATCTGCTAATCATCGGGTTTGTGTAGTTTATATTGATGACAAAACACTGAGTTATAGCTAGGTTAAAAAGCAACAATGTTAAAAACAAAGCAGAATACTGAGGTATCTACCAGAAAAAAACATTATACTAGATCAATAGAGGAAATCCAATAAATGTATATTACTAGTGATGTCGAGAACATAACATTTTTGGTTCGCAAACCGCCGCAAATGTTCGCGAACCGACGAACCGCCATAGACTTCAATGGGCAGGCAGATTTTAAAACCCACAGGGACTCTTTCTGGCCACAATAGTGATGGAAAAGTTGTTTTAAGGGGACTAACACCTGGACTGTGGCATGCCGGAGGGGGATCCATGTCAAAACTCCCACGGAAAATTACATAGTTCATGCAGAGTCTGGTTTAAATCCATAAAGGGCATAAATAACCTAACATCCCCACTCCATCATCATCCATCCCCTGTATCTCTTTACCCCCTACCTCATAATCCTCCCCTGTGTCTCTTTCCCCCCTTCCTCATCACCCTCCCCTGTGTCTCATCCCCCCTCCCTCATCATCCTCCCACCGCCCTCATCATCCTCCCCTGTATCTCTTTACCCCCTCCCTCATCATCCTCCCCTGTGTCTCTTCCCCCCTCCATCATCATCCTCCCCTGTGTCTCTTTCCCCCTTCCCTCATCATCCTTCCCTGTGTCTCTTTTCCCCCTCCCTCATCATCTTCCCCTGTGTCTTATCCTCCCCTCCCTCATCATCCTCCCCTGTGTCTCTTTCCCCCCTTTCTCATCACCCTCCCTTGTATCTCTTTACCCCCTCCCTCATCATCCTCCCCTGTGTCTGTTTCAACTCTCCCTTATCATCCTCCCCTGTGTTTCTTTCCCCCCTCCCTCATCATCCTCCCCCTCCCTTGATGATAAGGGGGGGAAGAGACACAGGGATAAGTGTGAGGGGTGTTAGGGTAAGGGGTGTTAGGGATAAGGGTGATGAGTGTTAGGGTAAGGGATGTTAGGGTTAGGTGTTAGGGTAAGGGCTGTTAGGGATAAGTGTAAGTGGGTTTTAGGGTTAGGTGTTAGGGTGAGGGGTGTTAGGGATAAGTGTGGGGGGTGTTAGGGTGAGGGATGTTAGGGTTAGGGATTAGTGTAAGGGGTGTTAGGGTTAGGGTGAGGGATGTTAGGGTTAGGTGTTAGGGATAAGTGTGAGGGGTGTTAGGGTTAGGGTACGGGGTGTTAGGGATAAGTGTGAGGGGTGTTAGGGTTAGGTGTTAGGGTGAGGGGTGTTAGGGATAAGTGTGATGGCTGTTAGGGTTAGGTGTTAGGGTGAGGGGTGTTAGGGATAAGTGTGGGGGGTGTTAGGGTGAGGGATGTTAGGGTTAGGTGTTAGGGATAAGTGTGAGGGGTGTTAGGGTGAGGGATGTTAGGGTTAGGTGTTAGGGATAAGTGTGAGGGGTGGTAGGGTTAGGGGTGTTAGGGATAAGTGTGAGGGGTGTTAGGGTTAGGTGTTAGGGTGAGGGGTGTTAGGGATAAGTGTGATGGGTGTTAGGGTAAGGGATGTTAGGGTTAGGTGTTAGGGTGAGGGGTGTTAGGGATAAGTGTGGGGGTGTTAGGGTGAGGGATGTTAGGGTTAGGTGTTAGGGATAAGTGTGAGGGGTGTTAGGGTTAGGGTAAGGGGTGTTAGGGATAAGTGTGAGGGGTGTTAGGGTTAGGTGTTAGGGTGAGGGGTGTTAGGGATAAGTGTGGGGGGTGTTAGGGTGAGGGCTGTTAGGGATAAGTGTAAGGGGGTATTAGGGTTAGGTGTTAGGGTCAGGGGTGTTAGGGATAAGTGTGAGGGGTGTTAGTGTAAGGGGTGTTAGGGATAAGTGTGAGGGGTGTTAGGGTTAGGTGTTAGGGTGAGGGGTGTTAGGGATAAGTGTGGGGGGTGTTAGGGTGAGGGATGTTAGGGTTAGGTGTTAGGGATAAGTGTGAGGGGTGTTAGGGTTAGGGTAAGGGGTGTTAGGGATAAGTGTGAGGGGTGTTAGGGTTAGGTGTTAGGGTGAGGGGTGTTAGGGATAAGTGTGATAGGTGTTAGGGTAAGGGATGTTAGGGTTAGGTGTTAGGGTAAGGGGTGTTAGGGATAAGTGTGAGGGGGTATTAGGGTTAGGTGTTAGGGTGAGGGGTGTTAAGGATAAGTGTAAGGGGTGTTAGGGTGAGGCATGTTAGGAATAAGTGTGAGGGGTGTTAGGTCTTAGGGATAAGTGTGAGGGGTGTTAGGGTTAGATGTTAGGTTGATGGGTGTTATGGATAAGTATGAGGGGTGTAAGGGTTGGGTGCTAAGGTGAGGGGAGGATGATGATAAGGGGGGGAAGAGACACAGGGTTGTCCTTGCAGCAGAGATCAAAAGAGTCCTCCAGGACTGTATTGCACACTGTGTACAGTAGCCTAGCTATGGTTTTCCCTATTGATGCAGTATCACCTACACTCAGCCTCCTCTCAGTAAGACCGCAACTTAATTATGACTCCAAAATCGCTGCTGTCCATGTGGTAGAAGGCTCTGGAAGGGAGTGTATGCTGCTGATTGGCTGGAATGTGTCTGCTGACTGTGAGTTGCAGGGTCAAAGTTTGCTCAATGATAAAGTATAGGGGGCGGATCGAACATCGCATATGTTCGCAGTTCGCCGCGAACGCGAACATGCTATGTTCGCCGGGAACAGTCCGTCGGCAAACTATTCGCGACATCTCTATATATTACACAAAAAAGCATCAAAAGCATAAAAATATATATAGGGGGTATAATCCTTATAGAAAATACAGGACTTTCTGGTTGTCCTATTATAATTTGCTATTTCATTATCGCAGATTCTTGCAGCTCACTTGGCCCTTTTGACGATGCAGCTTGATGCTAATGAAAATTAAAAATAAATTCCTCTGTACATTGATCCTCTGGTTAGATGACCATCAGTAGTGCCCGACGGTCCCGTTTCGCCTATTCACTGGGCTTACTCATGTTGTTACATTTTAAATGATCATAAAAATTACTATTACAATGTTGTAATTGACAATAAAAAAATATTAAAAACTAAAGATTCTATGGCATTTGATCCTGTTATCAGTGAAAGGAAATATAGTGGGGTCATAGCCTATAGGTAAAGATGTCATCACACAATTTATAAGCTCATCTTACTTCTCAATAATCTCATTTTACTAAACAATTTAATAGATAAGGATCTTTATTTCCCTTCATGAAAACATGATATTAAATTTGATACTAAATAATCGTAACAATGTAATTACAAATAGGTACAACTGAGGCCATGCATGAAGATATATCAGCATCCTGCCTCCTTGGAATGCAGAGTAAACAAAATGGATATCATTCGTATTTGTGCTTTTGTTTCTTAATTGTAACATGAGGAGCAATATTAGAACAAAATATTTATGTGGTTTCTAAAAAGTTCACATCACATTGCACAAGCACATTTGTACAGTATAAATACCAGGTATATGTGTTGTTTCACATCAGATCTTCAGATCAGCCTTCATAAGTCTAATTCACCATGAAAACTACTGTTATCTTTCTGATGATGACCATAAGCAGCTGCTTTGGTAAGTTAAATTACATTTATTAGAAAAAAGACAGCATGCTCATATAAACATATTCAGAAAATTATAGCCTATATTTATAATTGAATAACGTAATAATATAATATATTAGGTATAGAATATAGGCCTTTGAAAGATATTTTAAATGCTCTCTTTTTTCAAGGAAACTTGGTTAAGTTCGTAAAAGGGCCACTGTAACGATCTAGCTTCCATGACTGTTAAGTAATAAAATATAAATATAAACAATTTGCTATAATAAAACAGTTGTTTTTTTAAGAGAAAGTGTACACTGAAAATATGTACCCTCCCCCCATTAAGCTTAATAACCCTATCTTTTACATTGTATTGTCATAATATACAACACCCTTCCCTATTGATGACACACATTTTAAGGTATACAATGCTGGGAGATATGCTGCCTAGTTATGGTGGCAAAACCAGATATTTAAAATATATTGTTTTCACAAATGATCAGCTTATTACACAATATATTGAGAAGTTTTTATACTGACTTAAATAATTAAAAGTAATGAAAACTGGACAATTGTAGGTGCACTTTAATTGCACATTGTAGTTAAAATACTGGGGTTGATAACTAGACATTAATGTTGTACTTTTATTAGTGCATGATGGAGGTGAATTAATAATTTTACAATAAATGTTCAGAATATATATTATAACTTCTCTGTCTTAGTAATCATTGGATATGACTAAAAAGCTAATGTATGCATATTTATGTTAGACAGAGAAATGGTTTAATTAGTACTAAGACAGCTCTTGCTTTCTTTCCCCCTTTAGTAATTTTATAAAATTTTACAAAACAAGCACAACATTCAATATAAGCACATCTTCAAATCATTAACTTACTTAATTTCAATCTAAATCCCCATTGATATCCCATTACTAAATGGGAATAAATCACAAGGGACATTGTTACATCAAACATATGTCTTTCTACAGAAAATAGAAAATCCTTTGGATATTACACATAACCAAACAAAATGAACAGAAAAAATAAAAAAGATCAAATACTAAAATGTACTAACCTATATCATAGAGGGTAACAAAATCCCCTTAGGAAAAGAAGAAAAAAAAAGGGGAAAAAAAAAAGAAATAGAAGGCCATCTAGAGAAAATCTGTCATTGCCGGCCAGCAAGGTAGCTTTCAAATTCAAACCTGTTTTACCAGAAAAAAAGAAGAGAGACATATGCTGACTTGTTCGTACTTCAAAAGGCCCAGAAGGGCCATTTTAATTTATTTTTGATTTGTAGATCCAGATTGTGTCTAACAAAATCCAATTCAATCTGGGCATTTCTATTTACCACCATTTTGCTCTGTTGCCACGTTAGCAAACTCTCTTTTTTCCAGTTAAGGGTAATCAGCCATTTCGCCACTATCAATGTTAATGGTCATATGGACCTTTACTTTCAGAATACTTTCATGAAAGAAATGAAACAAGACAAATTCTGGTGATAGGACTAGCTTGTGTTTTATAATTGTAGAGATTTGGATAATGCAATTGACCAAAACATTTGAATACACAGGCAGGTCCACTGCTTATGAGTTCCATTCTCTTTAAGGCATCTCCAGAAATTACCTAAATTATCTTGTGGATTTATTAAGGACATTTAATAAATGTACTATCTTGAACTGGACTTCTCTAAGTGAAGTGCACTTGAATTTTTTAGTAATTTTAAATGCTCTTTGCCAGATTTTCTCATCCCATTCTTTCTGGAACTCTTGTTCCCATTTTATTATTCTTACAGATGTTATGTTTTCAGTTGAAAGTTTTATGCTTTTAAGGCAACATGTTATTGTTTTGGTATTGCAGAGAGATGTCACATTTGATGTCTTTATTCTCTATTAAGTTATATTTGGAGTTCAAAATTGCAGTATAAAGCATGTGAAAAAACAGCCAATTCTCTTTTGGTAACTTCTTTTCTTTACATATGTATTCAAATGTCTTGAAGTTACCTCATATACAAATCCTTTAGGCCTTTTATACCCCATTTTGTCCAGTTTACTCTTAGAAATGGTAATAATTCCATACAGATCTTATTTATTGGTGTCACAGGTGAGGGGAATTTAATCAGATTTAGTTTTTTATTCAGACCAAACCATAGTTTAATTAAAGGCATATACAAGTAAGCTAAGTTATTAATGCATCTGATAGAGGATAATTAGTAGTGTATGAAAATATACATGTTATATAGAAAATTTCAGTTTGCTTACAAAGTTATTTGCACAAAAGTCAAATCTAGTGGTTCACACCCACAGGACGCTTACATAAGCCGGGTACACACAGGAAATACATCAGTGTACCCACAGAAATATAGCACAATACAAATTCTGACATTTCTGGTACAGAGCACAGGAAGTAACTGTTCTTGTACTGAGCACATGCCAGAAGCCACTGAGGTGAAGAATGATACAATGTATTATCCTGATTCTGAATGTGAATGTTATGCTAATTGAGGTGGAGTTTTCTAGGGGTGTACACAATCGAATGCAAATGCCAAAAAACATAGGACATTTTGCTAACTTCAAGGTAATCTAATTAATGTTTATTTTCGGATGTTTTCATGCAAAATACATGTTTTCATACACTACTAATTCTCCTCTATCAGAGGCATTCATAACTCAGCTCACTTGCATATACCTTTCATGCTCTAGGAACCCTTGGTCATTTTGTTATTTTATTATCATATGATTTATCCCATAATATATTTTCAAGATCCACAAGCTAATTAACATCTTCCATTAAATATTATTATTAGTTATTTGTCTGCCCAATACTAAAAACTCACATTTAAGAAAGTTACGTTTCACATTGAACCCAATAAATGTTACAGATGTCATTAGATAATTTTATTTATCCAGAACTCAGGCTACTTATTAAAGCCTATGAATATTGCTTAAATAATACATGGTTAATCTTTGCTTATCTCATCATTTTTGCTGCAGAAAAGAGACAAAGTGCTAATTCTTATTATGTGGTAACTGTATTTTAGCATTTTCATTGCATTTAGCTGTAAATCTAAATGTTAGAAAGCTCTGCTCATGAGTCACTTTGTTAACCTGTAATACTGAGTGTGAAGCTGAGGTGAAGCAACACCTGTTCATTTTGAATGCTGTAATCGGACTATGAGAATAATAACTATATTTTATGGCTACCTAGTGTTTTAATGGGTTAAAATGTAAAGCTCAAATATACAAATAAACTTTTAATTTCTATTGTAGGTTCTTCTTCTGCTGTCATTAATATCAATACACATTGCCTCCAAAAACTAGTTCTGGTATGTACAGTACTTTTTATCTTAAAACTATGGATATCATTTTGGATTTAATACATTTTGGATTTAATACATTTTGGATTTAATACATTTTAATATTTTGTTTAATATTTTGTTTATTTAACCAAATATTTTGCAACATTTTTTATCTCCTATAATGAGTATTGCTGCATCTAGTTCACATGCATCGTCAACTTTATTGATACTGCAATTTTCATTTTTGCAACTTACTAGCAACACAAGTATATTGGCTGAATTGTTTTGTATGTGTTTCTTTGAATAGATATAATTAGAAATGAGCAAATAGCATTTAAAGAGCAAATAACCCTTACATTAAGTGAAAATACTGCTTATTTAAAAAAGAAGCAATCTGCTATTTTAATTAACCTGAGAAGTTTCATATCATGAGAAAAAACATCTCAATTTACTGTGTTCTCGATAGACCCATATTCAACTCAAAATAGGTTGATAGTAAGAATGTTTTCACCTTCGGATAGATTACAACTAAGGCAGTGATTAATCAGAAAGATATGTATAGTAACTCTAACTTTAAATGTTTCTGCTAGCATGGATTACCCTGTAGACTGACCTTCAGCAGTAAATTAATTTTATAATTTTAAATATTTTTGCCATGAATCAGGTTGCTTTAAATGTCAACCAATATTCAAGATTTAGAACAAACAAGTGCAGAGATAAAAAGGTGTCAGACATGCTACCTGGTTGGGTCATCTTTAAGATTGGCAAATTGAGAACTCTGGGGCTGGGCCCTTGGATAATGGGAGTAGAGTGACGCACATGCTGAGTAGGTCTGGAGGTAGGCTTTGTAGTGTGCATCTGTACCTGCGTAAAGTTAGATGCTTCTGGGTACTTCCATGTCACTGTGACAGAGGGGATCCTGATTCAGTCTGTTTAATACTGTGCAGGCCTCACTTTCTGCTGCTTTGGCTGTTTTGGGCTCAGCTAATCAGATAGTTCCAGTTTCAGATAGGTCTATGTATTCTGTCTGAGTCCATTGCACAGTGCTTCTTGAACTACAGAACATATACAATTTCACTCTATGAAAGATTTGTATTCTGGTCTTATTTAGTTATGAAGAGTGAGGTAGCAGTGAATGTCCAGTAATCCAGATGAATAATCAGAGTATTGCAGTATATAGTGATACCTTTTTTATTGGACAAACATATTCATAGGTTTCATGACGAGCTTTCGAGAGCATTCCTCTCTTTGTCGAGTCAGAGGTCTTATTTAGAGAATCTACCTTCTAAATTCTAAATAATTCTAAATAATTCTAAATAAGTGTGACTAGTGTTGTGGTCCAAAATAATATAAGCATCTTCAGTATTTGGCATTTATAAAACAACTAGCGACTTGCCCGTCAAAAATGACAGGGCAATAAAATTGTAAGGCAGGTAATGCTGTTTGCCATTTTTTTTGTGGTCTGAGATGCTTCAGCGCTCATTGCGAGCCTTTTGGTTGTTGTATATTTTTTTTATCAGAGGTGCTTTTGCTGTCATTGTAAGGTCGTCGCTGATCTGCTTTTTGCGCTTATTGCAAGGCTGTCCCCTGGTGTAGTTTGTGTGCTATGAGCAGCGTTGGCGCTCGTTATGAGGTGCACAGTGTAATGCTTTTGCGTTTATTGCGATAGTGTTTTTTTTTGTGTATATGTATTTTTGTATGCTAATTAAATAAGTAATAAATTAATAAATTAATATACTTTACCTATTTGTAAGTAATATATGCAGGAAGCATTGTGCTGAAGAGTTGACAATCTGTTTTGATGTTCCTGCAGCATACAATGTAGGTTTGCACTGTTGTGGAGCTGAGGTGTAAGTGTCAGCAATGTTTGCAGTGTGTAGTGTAAATAGGCTGTGTGCGCGAGGTAAAGCCGTTAGTGTAGCTGTGTATTTCCGCATTCTGTAAGTTAGTGTTGTAAAATGGAGGCGAATGTGTATGTGGTATGCGGGTGTGAATGATTTAGCGTCCTTGCTAAAAGTGTATCTTGTAAAAAAAGCTGTATGTGCTTGTTGGTGATTTGCGGCTTTAGGGTCGTGTAGCAGCGTTTTCGTTTTTTTCGCCGGCCATTTTTTCTCTTGCTTAGGGGATTTTCATGTGTCTAAACTCGGTAAATTGGACTTAAATTGATGTGTAACTTAACTTGCAGAGGTCCTGGGTGCCCCCTTGCTGTGGGTAAGCGTTTTATGTCATTTTTGTGTGTAATTTTTGTTTTTTAATGTTTTCAGCTGCGTGCGGTTCGTGCTGTTAAGGTCATATTTTTGCGAGTTCCCGCGGCTCATATTTTTAAGTGTAAGTCCGTAATTTTTTCGTTCTAAGTCCCGCGTCTTGTATTTTTTTGTGTAAGTCCGTATTTAGTCATTGCGTGTTAGATTTTTTTTTTCAAAGTCCGGCTTCTGCGGGTGTTTGTAACCTCTTGTGAGGCGCCGTAGAGCCTCCACCTTCGCAAATGCGGCCCCTTGCTTTGCGAGGGTCCGCATTTGCGGCCTGCAATGAGCCTTTGGCTCATTGCAGCCGACGTGCAAAACCTCCACCTCCGCAAATGCAGCCCCTTGCTTGGCAAGGGTCCGCATATGCGGCCTGTAATGAGCCTTCGGCTCATTGCAGCCGGCGTTGGAGCTTCCACCTTCTGCTTTGCTTTGCGTGGGTCTTCATTTGCGGCCCAAACTGCGTCCCTCGCTTCGTGGCGATGTTTCATAGTTTGACGACTATTATATGTGACATACATAATTTGGAAGTCTTTGAATAGCTTATCTTTCTTTACACAATACACAATATTTATTTGTGCTTTAGATATTCAGAGTTTAATTTACTACAGTCAAAACAGGATATCAGTTATAATATACTTTTCTGTAACAGATTATAATGCATCCAAATCACTGTTAAAAGTTGAAACAATAAAGCAATATGTTGTTAAAACATTCTGTAATTAACAAAAAAACTTTTACAGATCATAAAATAACTAGAAAATCTTAAACCTAAAATAAGTTAAAAAAACATATTCCCTGCCCAGAATTCTGAGACATGCAGTTATTACTACATTTCGGGAACCTAAGCAGGGACATGCAAATGGGCCCACATAAGCTAAATGATGATGTGGTTAATAGCCTTCCCACAATTCTATAGCAGGAGTTAGGTACCAGCTCCACACTCAAATGTAAGATCTCAGATAAATTGGATTAAACAGTGAAACTTTTGTGGGCTCATTTGCATATCCCTGTCCAGGTTCCCAGAATGCAGTTCAATAACTTTATTACTCTGAATTCTGAGCAGAAAATACAATTTTTTACTTATTTTAGACGTTGAAATGTGAACTCAAATGTACTATTTATTTACAAGTGACTGGATAAATTGTATTTTGGTTAACTTGTCCCTTCTTCTACCTTTTGAAGTTTCAAGATCTCTCTTTGCATGCTTTCTATAACTCTCATAGTGAACATGATTTTTTGTCTTTGTGTTGTGATCCATTCCTAAAAAGAATCTTCCATATCTGTATACTCTTTACTTTTTGTTTAGCTATGGGATATACTCTTAAATATTGCTTGAAATATTGATGTTGACAAGTGGATTTGCATCTCTAGCATATACTATTTCACACCTCTTATGAACTATGAACAACTATTCACAGCTCTGCATTTAAATGAAATAAATATTTTCCTCTTGAATTGTTGATTACTAGACTGTTTCTGATTTATTATCTAGAATGTATGAATCTCTTCTATTATTTGACAAATATTATGAGGTCATTTGGTAGTGATGTCAAGAAATGGTGGTTCTCTTTTACATATAAAATGTATATATTTGTATATATTGGTTCCATCAAGTTGTGGTTGCTAACCAGTATGAATAATGCTCTCTGATCTGATCATTTAACCACCAAGTCTTCTTTTTTAAACTAAAGAACTATTGTTTTAGAATTTGCTTCATGGTCAGTTTTGGCTGTAATTAGCATACTTTTTAAAAAATATTCTCTTACAATTCTATTTATTGTAATTAGATTTGTTTTACAAATCTGGATTCCTCCTTAAAATGTTTTATTTTTCTGTAGGATACATAGTTAACTCCAATGAATTTAGATGATAGATAGCTAGATAGCTAGATAGGTGAAATCAAACATGTTATCCATTTTTTTCATACAATTCATTCATATTCATATTATTTATATACATTTATGTCATACTATTCAATTCATTTTATTGTATCATTATTTTATGTATAGACAAGAGTTCCTGGACTTCTTCTGAAGCTACAAAACTTGTTGTGCATGCACACACAAGGAAAGGTAAAACTTGTATCTTTAACTTTGTTAAAAAGGCTGTAAGGAGATTATTTTTTTAAATATTGTTTTCACATTGGCATGATGTTTCACAAATCCAAAATTATTTAATACAAATAGCAAACTTTAACCCATTGTTCAATGATCATTACTTGATCTTGTTTCTCATTTATAAAAATCCTTAAACTAATTATAATACAAATTGGCCCCTATTCAATTGAGCAATTGCTGTTTACTGGAGCCCGTAATGTAGCCCGTAAACCAACTTGCTATTCAATTGGCGTCTTTTAGCTACCCGCAGGCTGAAAATCTCTAACCCATCTAAGCCTTCTATCATTCAAGCCTGTATATGTTACAATCGCAAAACAATATTCAATTGCTACAATTCCTCAAGCCTGCAAATGTTTTCAAACCTGTTTTCACACCAGATAGGATTCGCAAGGGAGTTAAACACCTGTTCGCAGCACTGTAAACGCAAATAAAAAATCAATACTGCACTTTAAAAGACAGGAAAAGCAATGAAAAACATTAGAATTAATTGCAAAACAATCTCAAGCTCGCAAATCTGCAATCAAAAAAATATATTTTTAAGGTTTAATTTCCATGTTATATCAGTCTTGAGAATCAAGCAGTTAATACATATCAGGCCACCCACATGGACTATAACATTTCTTTCATTCATTTTCATTATTTTGTCCATTGCCGGATTGCGAGTCCAATCACATATCAGACTTCTAAACGCTAATTAATTGACATTTAACCTCCATATTTTAATGATGTCATGATGACAGTCTCATTTACTATTGTCTGTTTCTAAATCGGAAGTTACGGCCTTGCTTAGTTGATCATGATCATGCTCTGAAATGTTACTTACGGATCCATTGTTTACGGTTTAGGCTATGGGCCAGGTAATTGCAGGCTTGTTCAATTAAATCGCTCTGTATGAAGGTAACTGCGGGCCTGCAATTTAATAGGGGTCAATGAATGCACACAAATGTGTGCATCTAATTTGCTTTGAAATTGTGTGGCACCATATGAAAAAAAAAATAATATCCTGAGATTGTTCATAAATGCAAATCACTGTATGATGTACTCAAGTGTGGGCAGATCAAAACAGTATTAAGAAATAAGATAACAAAACTGTAAAACAATGTAGTAGCCAGAGTCTTCCAGTAAAGAAGTCATCATAATAGCAGATATCATTTTTGAAATGTGTAAAATTGTCTGAGAAAAATGAAAGAATTGTTAAAAAAAAATAATTGTTTCATGCTTTTAGCATTGCCATTGCCTTAAATATTTCATTTAGTATAACATCTTTTTTTTACTATATTTGACCTTATCAATCTTATCATATACTATAGTATTGTTTCAATAAAAAAGTGTTTAATAAGAAGAGCTTTGCTAACCAAAGTATACAGATAATAAAGTATTGCCTATGGGTTGTTTTTACAGGACTCAAAAAATGAAGCGTTATACAAAGAATTTCTAGAGGAACTCAACAAAGCTCTGGTAACAGATTAAACATCTCTCTTCCCACATTTCTCCTACTGTCCTACTGCAACCTATTGTAGCTTGATCAATATCAATATATATATATATTATTATTTTTTTGCAAAAACAATTATTCATCATGCAAATCTATACACTATTGCATTTTATTTTTGCAAAGTCTGAAAACCTTCCCAGACATTGATAACATCTGAACTGAACTCTGCTCTTAATGTGGCTCAAACACAACTCCTCTCAAAAAACTGATAACAATCAGCCTTTGCCCTTACCCAATCCTGCATCAACAATTTACTCCTTTGATCATGTAACTGGGGATGAAAATTCTTGTCTGTTCTCAACCTCTCACCTTACAATTTGTCCACTTGATCCTTTTCCATGACAGTAAATCCCTGCCCTTCTTCTATAAGATTTGTCCCAGTTTTCACACATCTATTCAACTTCTCTCTAAACACTGGCAAGTTCCCATCATCTTTAAAATATGCCTTGATTACACAGATCCTTAAAAAACCCTCAACTTACCCAACTTCTGCCCAAGACTATCACCCTATCTCTCAACGTTCCTTAGCTTTAAAACTACTTGAGTGAATTGCCTACAACCTCTAACCCAATTCCTTTCAGCCGACTAGTTTCTTGACCCTCTCCTGTCTGAATTCTGGCCTCAACACTCCACAGAGATAGCTCTCTCAGGGTTTACATCCTATTTAGAAATTTGAACATTCAGTGTCTCTGATACCATTTCTTCTCCATTAGCTCTCACTTTTAGATTACCCCAAGGTTCAGTCCAAGGCCCTCGTCTTCTCGATTTATATATCCTCCCTTGTCACCATAAAAACATAGTTTGTATTTCAGTATCATCAATATGCAGTGGACACTCAAATCTACCTTTTAGCACCAGATCTAACCTCCTCTCATCTGGCATGTTACAAACTCAAACTCAAGTATAAGCTCCTAATCTTTCCACCCTCTATTTAAATTCCTACAATGCCATCATCACTTTCACCTCTCAGGTGCACTGGCTTTGGTTCTATTTGGGTTTGCCCTTGCCCTCACTTTCTTTACTCATATACAATCAATCACCATATCATATAATATTCACCAAACAAAATCTACAAAATACACCACTAAAATCCTAACTTATTGGCTTTCCCATGACTCATCTGTCCAATCCATAAGGAACATCTCCGCTAGACTCATATAAAACTCAGCGCTCCGCATCTGCCACACTTCTCTATCAGACACTCATTTGGCTTCCCATATCCTCTGGAATAACATTTAAAATCCAAACCCTAACATACAAAGCCATTAGAAATACTGCACTTAATTATCTGTCCTTGTCTCAAAAAACTCCCCAAACTGCCTTCTTTGCTGTGCTAGTGACTTTTTTCCTTCCTCCTCCTCATTACCTCCATTCACTCCTACATTCAGTCCTTTTTTTATGCTGCTGCTATATTGTGGATCTCCTTACCTTGCCCTGTTACACTATCTTCAACATTTTATTAAAAATTAATTTGTTTAAAGGAGTCTTCAGGAGTCTTCAGCCTTAACATGCAAAAACTGATCACAAACACATCCTACAGTAAAACAAAATAACCTCCACTTGCATTAGCCTACTGCCTCAATCTCAACATCTGTCACCCTCTTGTCTCACACCCCACCCTTTACTTCCTACATTCAAATTTGTTGCACCAATCGGTCAGCTGACCCATTTGTATTGAATTTGTATTGTATTGCATTTATTTCTACTTACGTTAAAATGAGTATATGACTTTCTAATTTGCTAATTGTAACAACATTTCTTTATTCTACTTTGTAAATAGTGCTAAAGAATATGTTGGCACTTTATAAATAAGAGTAATAATAATAATAATATTTTATTCTGTAGTTTCAAATAAAATGGCTTTTGATCTAACTTGCTAACATGTCCTATACTGTTTTATATCATGATTTGTTTTAAATGTCATTTCCATGTTTTACAGAAAACTATTGGCTGTACACTTGATGAAGTTCTGAACATTCCGAATGTATTGGTAAAAACTATGTTTTTTTTCTATGTGTAGTCAGGAAGAATGATTCTTAACAACCCCATTAGAGCACACAGGGCCAGCTCTGTCTGTGAGTTGAACTATCATGGAGCTTGGAAACAGGCTGGGCTGATGTCACTAGGACTGCCTCATGACATCATTAGCCCCACCCAATACCAATACCGAGGTAATAGCTCTATTGTAACATTCTTGCAGATGCCACATATGTCCCAATCAGTGACAATACATGACTTATCATAGCCCTGCTACCTTTACTGAGCATGCTCAGTCAAAAGCAGAACCTTGACTGGTCAGACTCTAGTTTTAGTTCAGAACAAATCCAGAGCTGGCCACACCACTGATAGACAGGGTAGAAGGAGAAACTCAGTTTAAAAGATCAAAAAGAAAAGTTAACTTTTATATATATTAAACTGTATACTGTTTGTAATAGACAAGCAAACAATAATCTTTATTTGTCAATGGACTACAGTGGTTGACTCTTAAATAACCTATTTATAATGTGGTAAAATGTGCATGCAGTTGCTATAAATAGAATACTCTTACTACCTGCTGAATATTTAAAACATGTGATTTTGTAGCTGGATAGAGAAAGTTCAAGTAAGACAAAACAATGCAAATGTTAAAACTACCACTTTAGTAAGACAATTTTAGAAACAATAAAATACAATACAACATAAGTAAAAATAATCTTCAACTGGCAAAAGGAGTGGGATTGTTCAAATAAGACATATGCATAGCTAGTCCATTTACAGTCTATTTATAATATTAGGTCAAGATGCAAATGTCCTTCATATCCACCCTTTTTGTTTTCTATTACTTGGACAGTAAAGTTAATCATTACTAATCCTAGCATTCCATACTACAAATAATGATTTCAATTAGTTGTCTTAACATAGAAGAGCAATGTATCATAGAAAAATGTTTTAGAAAACAGATTGAGGATAATTTATTTGATAAAACATAGAAGAATTTATGAATTACCTCTAAAAGTGATCAAAAACAAGGAAATATTTTCACAGCTAGCTCATCCTACAGTTGTATATTTAGACATACACAATATATATAATGGACTAATTGTTACCTTAATTAAATAATGTGAAAGTGCAAACTCACTGGGTGTATTATTTGAGCTAGTTGTATGGACAATATGTAAATGACAAAGTAGGAAATATTTTTATATAACATATATCCTAACAATTTGAAAAAAATAGAATTAACAAGCACAATACGTGAGATTCACTAAGAGTTACAGACTGCACTTCACAATGCTTCAGGTTGCAATGCTGTATCCCTATGGATATAAAACAAAGAAATACTTTAGTGAATACTATGAAGCTAATACTTGTTAGTGTGAAGCTAATACTTGTTAGTGTTTTCTATATTAAACAACTAGCTCTCTAAGCTTTATGGGTTGCTATAGCTTGTGATTGGAAACATGGGCCTCCATGCTAACCCCTTCTATCTTAGTTTACACCATGTTTTAAAGCCAAGTAGATCCCGCTAGCGATGTTGATCACCCATTCTGTAAAAATTGCCAGAGAACTACTACGAGTGATTGTGGCAAGCCAGAGCTGACACACCTTTCCATTGATTTTTGCCCTGCTAAAAAAATTATGAGTTACTTCGGTAGACTTTTACAACAAAACTTTATGCTAATAAGACTTTACGGATGACTCGCAAATCAGCTCAGTGCTGCAAATGGGAAAAAATTTAAGACATATTTTGGGTACCAAAGACCTTTTTTAAAACCACTGCTGAGTGCTGAAGTAGTAGTTAAAGTGACCAAAAATAATAAAAAAATAATACATTTCATTATTTTATGGACACTTAACCATCCGATATTAACAATGTGTAATTACAATATTTGATATGTTAATATTATGCCCATGTTATTATACAACATCAAGGGTAACACACAACCCAGTACTCAAGGCGTTAATAAACGTCAGGCAACCTAATGCGAACCTCTCAAATGCATTTTATATATATATATATATATATATATATATAAATATAAATATATATATATATTAATGATGTCGCGAACATAAAATTTTTGGTTCGCGAACCGCGGACGCAAATTTCATCAAATGTTCGCGAACGGGCGAACCGGGCGAACCGCCATAGACTTCAATGGGCAGGCAAATTTCAAAACCCACAGGGACTGTTGGAATAACATGCTTTTAAACATCAGGTATGATGTTGTATCGATCAGGTAGTGTAAGGGTTACACCCGCTTCACAGTAACAGACCAATCTCCCCGTTTAATGCACCGCAAACAACCGCAAACAGTCCCTTTGCACAACCGCAAACTCCCCATTTGCACAAGGTTGGATACCAAGCTAGCCATGTCCCGTTCTCATGTCCTCACTGATGTCATTGAAGGTCTCTTCCTCTACCCAGCCACCAAGGGTCCCCGAAAGGTGACAACAAGCCCCCTGGGATGCCTGCTGTGTTTGATCTTCCACCTCCTCAAAGCCACCTTCCTCCTCTGACTCCTCTTCTTCAGACTCCTCTCTCTGCGTTGCCTCTGTCTGCGTTATTATAAGGTGTGTACTGTTAAGTAGTACTATTCCTATCGGTTTAATCCCTGTTACATCCACTATTAGGGGACGTGTATATGACATTGATTTTTGGAACAGGGAGATGGAAAAAGATGCTTGGTCGGACCTCCTTCTTCGAATTTGGGGCACTGCACATGCAATGTAATGTGCCACCAGATAGGAGTGGTGTATTAAGTTATACTATTTATTCCTATTAGTTTGATACCTGTTACGTCACCTATCAGGGGACGTGTATATGGCATGGATTTTTGGAAGCGGGAGATGGAAAAAGATGCTTGGTCGGTCCTCCCACTTCAAATTTGGGGCACTGCGCGTGCAATCTAAGGTGCCACCAGATATGAGTGTCACTGTGCACTGGCAAAAGTTGGCAGAGTAGATGCAATAGGCTTCACACACACGCCTGTAGGCAGGCAATTGCTATTCAATCTATTACAGTCAAAAAAGTGTTGTTTTATTTCACTGAGCACAATATAAGCTGTGAGCCTGACAAAGGCAGGCAACTGAAATTAGATGAAAGGAAAAAAGGTTTTTTTTTTTCAATGTATGGTACACCAACTATGACTGGTGAAACAGAGCAGAATATTAGCTGTGAACCTAACACAGGCAGGCAACTGAAATTAGATTAAAGGAAAAAAGGGTTGTTTTTTTCAATGTATGGTACACCAACTATGACTGGTGAAACAGAGCAGAATATTAGCTGTGAGCCTGACACAGGCAGGCAACTGAAATTAGATTACAGGAAAAAAATGTTTTTTTCAATGTATGGTACACCACCAGGTATGAGTAGTGAAAATAAGCACAATATAAGTGGTTAGGTGTTAGCCTGTCACACACACACACTGGCAGGCAGGCAGGCATATGCAATTAGATTACACAGAAAAAATATATAAAATAAAATAAATGATGTTCTAGCACTAAAAAGGGCTTTTTGGGTTGCTGTCCTTGCAGCAGATATCAGATGAGTCCTTCAGGTCTGTAGTGGAAGCTAAATACACAGCCTGGCTATCTATTTCCCTATTAAATCTCCAGCAGCTACACTATCTGTCCTCTCACAACGAATGCAGCTTCAGAATGATTCTAAAATGGATGCTGTCCTTCAGATGGAAGGCTCTGGAAGGGAGTGTATGCTGCTGATTGGCTGGAATGTGTCTGCTGACTGTGAGGTGCAGGGTCAAAGTTTCCTCAATGATAAAGAATAGGGGGCGGACCGAAAATCGCATGTGTCCGCCGTCCGATGCGAGCGCGAAAGAGAAAAAATCGCCGCGAATAGTCCGTGGGCGAACTGTCTGCGACATCTCTAATATATATATATATATATATATATATATATATATATATATATATATATATATATATATATATATACACATATATACATCACATATAATAGATGTCAAACTGCGATTTGTCATTACGCCTGCGCGCCTCTCTTTGCGATAAGTGGCGCCATCACGCATTCGAGCCTTGCAAAGCGAGGCAAAGCAGCCGCCCAGCACTTAAGCAGTCACCCAACACTTAGGCTGCAATGAACGCCAAAGGTGCTCATTGCAGCCAGCAGCACCGTCACAAATAGGAGCCTTGCAAAGTGAGGCAAAGAAGCCGTGGAGTGCGCAACTCTAACCTCGGAGCACGTAACTCACCCAAAAAATTAACACTTACACTAACAACGCCAGACACGCGGGACTTTCAAAATAAAACAAACCGCGAGTTGAAGCAGCTGCAGAGCACGTAACTCTAAAAACCCACCAAAAAAATAAAATAAACATTACACAAAATTACAACACACTCACACACAGCACGGGGGGAGACACAGGAAGCCTGGGAGTGAGGTTGCAAGCAAATTATACCGATATTTGCCATTTTCCACCACACAAAAAAAGCAAGTAATCTCAAACAGGATGAAAACGAGGCTCACCAATGCCAAGCACGCAGGACTTACAAAATACATGACGGAGAACCCAGTAACACTTACACGAACAACGCCAGGCATGCGGGACTTAGAAAATACACAACAGAGTACCCAGTGGCATGCGGGACTGTGAAGATAAAACAAACAGCAGTAGGCAAGAGCACGCCAGGCACGCAGGAGAAACACACAGGGAAGAGACAGGGGGGAGAAGGTGTAAAGAGGCACATGGCATTCACAAGCACGAAACTGCCAGGTTAATGAACCCTGCAATGAGCGGCCCGAAGGCACTTATCAAAGGGGCTTGCAATGAGCATTGCGAGAGGGAGAGGCTTACAATGAGCTCCAAAGGCGATGAGCGCCAATGAGCGCCGATGAGCATTGAGAGATGAGACTATGGGTGTGGGCTGAGTACCGTAATCTGTGGGTGCAAAAGATTTTCATTGGCAAGTAATGTGGGGAATAAAAGCTCCAGCAGTTGATTTAGGGCTGTGCCTCAACGCACACCACTTGATTAGCATGGAGACCATTTTTATTAGAAAGCAACATTTAGTGAATTCTGTACAGGCCTGCAATGCATTCTAAACATATAAATAGTATTGGAGCTAGAGATTGGAGGGCCCTGGTTCAAAAAAAAATGTGGACCGCCTCTGGGTGGTAGTAAAAAACACTTTGCGCTGGGTCCCACCTGGACCAAATCACTCAGTGCTCCTCCCCCAGAACCCTTCCCATAACTGATCCTCTCCCAGTGACCCCTTCTCATAACAGTAAACATTCCCAAGTCCGTTTTCCATAGCTGCTCCCCTACGCTTATCGTCTGTCTGTGCGAAGCTCCTCTCTCTGCAGTATAGTTCCAACACACAATAGCTCAGCTTTGAAGCAACATCCTCTATGGATATATATATATATATATATATATATATATATATACACATACATATATATATATACTAGCAAATTGCCCATCAAAAATGGCGGCAAAAAAAATTGAAGCCTGTCAATGCTGTTGTTTGCCACACAATGAGAGGCTCTGCTCCCCTCTAACTTTCAGACCTCACGATGAGCACCTTTGGTGCTCATTGCAACCCTTTTCCCCCCTCTACTTTACTGGACTCACAATGAGAGCCTTTGGTGCTCATCATGGGCCTCACAATGAGCGACTTCAGCGTTCATTGCAAGACTCTCCCCCCCTCGGCTTTATGGGCCTCGCGGTGAGTGCCTTCGGCCTTTGGCGCTTATTGCGCATGAGCAAGCCCATAATTTTAACGTAGCGTTACCAACAAACTCGCAATTATGACAACTATATATATATATATGTATATATATTTATATATATATATATGAATATAAGTATACAGTACCTTTTTAAACATGTAAGCACCAAACTCCTCCAGCTAGCTCTGCACATAGCACCCATCCCTATCTCCTTTACTCCCTCATGCCAGAACCCATCCCCTGTACTTTCCTGACCCTTTGGAGCCCTTGCTCTCTCACCTCTTCCCTGATACACATTACAGTATGCAGAACTGCTCCACACTGCAACCTCTTGGAGCTTCAGTAGAAATTCTCTTTTTAAACAGGCACAAACCAATTTCAGGCAGGGGGTGTGTGCAGCGAAGGAGGCACAGAGGGAGGGCTCAGGGGATGCCCAGGGTGGTTATGTTGGTTTAGGCCAGGGTGGGTGGCCCCAGGGGGCGTACATTACAGAAAAAACGTAAGTACAAAAAACTTTTTACACAGCATTGGGCCCCCTTAGAGGAGGGCCCTGGTGCACTACACCACCTGCACCACTGGTAGATCAGCCCTTGCATATAAACACATCATGACCTATTGAGACCCATCATAACCAACTGTGAATCATTCCTAATGTTTCTCACAATCCACTTTCTATGTTATTCCTAGCTTAATACTGTATAACAAAATCTAGTAAATATAGGCTTATATTTCCATATAACATGGTAGAATACAAACAAAAATAATAATAAAAAATATTACTGCAATTTCTGTTAATGTCTTTGTGATAGGTCTCATTAATGTAATTATTTTGGTTTATGACCTGATTATTATATATAAAGTGGGAAAAATCACAACTAAAGTCTTTATTAATAAGGGGTAACATATTTGCCACATCGTTATTCCTTTTTATTTCTCTCTTTATATTCCATGCTTATTTGCATAAGGGCTGTTCCATTTCATTTTACTTTATCATAGCGCAATGATCGCTTCCTGGATTCACTGCGCAGGTCCACTCAGTGTCAATTGGTTGCCGTAGTTACGGCAGCGCTTAAAAAGAGGGCCAGACGGCTCAGCAGACTTTACCTTGACGAAGACGTCTGATGACGTAGAAACGCGTCGGCCTTTGATGATGTGGCATGCCTTGTAGTTAAGGGCACGCCGGCCTCTTCCCAACTAACAGTATTGTATTTTTAAAAATATTTTAGAGGTTGCGTGCTTACCCTACCTGTCCGTTTCCATATGAGTGAATGTTGTTGTCTGGATATGAGTTAGCTAGCCTGCTGGCTTCCTTTTACTTTTCATCTACTGATCCTTTCCATATTATGCTAATCTCTGTAATGGAGTATGGGCAAGATAGAAGTTAAACTTTTCTAAGAGGAGTAGTCTTGGGTGGGCATTACATGCATATAATAGTCCCACTAAGATAGAAGACTAAGTAACTCCTAGGACTTTACTGGTTACTTTCAAAACTTCTGCCCTGACTCAAAAGCAGATAAATATGGCATAATTATATCCTGGTATACCATTAAGAATATATATTTACATATAAAGGTCAGATTATTCCCAGCAATTTATTTGGGGAATCCTATAAGATTAGAGTCAATGACATCCTCAATATCCAGAATCACTACATTTATAAATGTGTATTATAGATCTATGATTAATTATAAAGACAGGATTACTCAAATTGGATTAGCAATCTAATTTTTCCTCTGCAGTACTGTTAGATGTGGACTTATGAACCCCTCTATTAAGAGTTTATCTAACATTTAGTGGTTATATGTCCACACATCCACTAGCCTTTTTTATCTCCTTCTTTCCATTCCGGGATTTTTTATACAAATTTTATAGATATCGCCGTTGTTACCACTTATTAATAAAGACTTTAGTTGTGATTTTTCCCACTTTGTATATATAATGATAACTATTGGGTAGCAAATATAATGGGAGCCTAGCATTCCTACTAGACTTTGATTTATAACCAGATTACTAATTTCCTTAATGTACCTCAAAAAGCAAAAATATGGAAGTTTCTATGTTGAGAAAGGATATGTTTTAACTTATTATGTAAACCATTTTATCTAAGCAAATGTATTATGCACCCGGTACTGCGTGGCATTTACCAGTTTACATAAATAAAATGTATACCATCTATATAAAAAATATTTATTAGTACTATTAATACATTTTATAAATAATTTAAAATTGTTCATATATACATTTATAAAATTGTTCATATATACATTTACAATCAATTATATGTGATTGTGTGATGAGTGTGGAGCAAAAAACAGAAAGTAGAAATAAAGGTAAATAAAAATATTACCCCAAGTTACCAAACAAAACTCTATTGCATTTCTACTTCAGGAAACAGTTGGAGACACTGCTGGTAATGTCGCTGACGGAGTTGCCTTTGAAATCCTCAAAATGGCGGTAACATACTTCAGATTTAAATGTTATGTTACATATGTACACAACATGTATAAATTACCAACAATGTTTAATAGCCAGATGGATATAAATAATCTTGACAAATAATTATAAAGATACACTGAAATGCCATCTTTGCAAGACCATTTTAAAAACCCTAATTTAAATACTTGCTCATTTAATGTGTTAAATCTACGTCTACACATACATGTGTTACACATTTTATCATATACAACATTATAGAACCTATAATTGGTTGTGATATTAAAACTATTAGGGCCTCATTCTATTAATGGCCGTAGGAGATGCGTGGCCGCAAGGACCGGCCGCAGGCTATTTGCCTATTCTATTCCCTTGCGGCCGAGGGCTCCGGCAGGCTTGCGGCCGGCGCCCTGTTATCCCTTGCGGCCGCACGCGCTGCAGGAAAGCCTTTGATCTTACACGCCGTAAGAGTTTCGGCCGCAAGAAAGCCCCGGTTGCTATTTAATTGCTATGTAAACCCTCTCGTCATGGCCGTAATTATCTAAAACCGAGCCGCAGCTTACTTGCACCAAAAAGTTCCCGCTAGCACCCAATTAAGCACATAATAAAGCCATCCTGCACTTTGATGAGACGATAAAGTGATTGGAGGTGTTAGCATTCATAGCACAACATTCCCCTACACTCAAATCTGAAAATCATTTTTAGTTAAATTCATGTCAAATGTCCGTGGACAAAGTCCCAAGGGCTTGGAGCACCTCAGACCCGCAAAGGCTGCGGGATTAGCCTCCGTCAAGTCCGTAAATGGGTAAAATAGACCCACGGGTCGTAAAGGGCTTACTTACAAGTCGTAGCATAGAAAAGCCATCCTGTACTTTTATTAAAAGTGAAAGTGATGTTTGGTTTTAGAATTAATAGCTCAACATTCTCCTACTCTCAAATCCGCAAATAAAGATATTTAACTTCATGTTCAATCTTCGTGTTTTATCTATCATGCAAGCCCGCATGGGCTTGAATAAGGAGCTACGGGCTTGATCATTGAAGTCTTGGGACTTGGACGGATTTTAAAATCAAAGTACAATTTGGCGATGTGCAAGCTTGAGAATGTTTTGCTATTAATCCTCATGCCCCCCCCATTATGTTCCCCATCATTTACAGTGCTTTGCAGTGCTGGATTGAATATATATTGGCTTCTACAATGCTTTGTTTGTGGCCGACAACCTCCGAACCCGTACGGGTTTTAACAAGGACGAGCCCGGGGGACTACGGGACGGAAATGTAAACCGTAAATGATATATCGGATTTGGGCGATGTGCAAGCTTGAGAGGGTGTTGCTATTAATCCTCATGTCCCCCATTATGATGCCTAGCATTTACGGAGCTTTACAGTGCGATCTTGAATTTATATTTGCATTTACAGTTTTCTGACTTTGCGACCGGAAAACAAGATTTACGGGCGCAGGAAAAACGCTTGCGGCCGTTTGCATGATGTGCGGCCAGCCGTAAGGGGTATATCCTTGCGGCACCGTCCATTTGAATGGCAAGGTAGCAGTAGCTCTACACGGGGCCGGAAGATGGCCGCAAGGAATCGCAGCTTTGCAGCCATTTTACTGACGTTAATAGAATGAGGCCCTTAGTGAGTATAGTTAGGGCTAAGTCAGTAATACAGTTTTCCAAAAATGTTTAATAGCCAGATGGATATAAATAATCTTGACAAATAATTATAAAAATACACTGAAATGCCATCTTTGCAAGACCATTTAAAAACCCTAATTTAAACACTTGCTCATTTAATGTGTTAAATCTACGTCTACACATTACATGTGTTACACATTTTATCATATACAACATTATAGAACCTATAATTGGTTGTTATATTAAAAATATTAGTGAGTATAGTTAGGGCTAAGTCAGTAATACAGTTTAGGACAAGAATGTCACTTTCTTACCACCAATGTGGGGAATTTACTAAAGAATCACAGATATGATAGCTAGTAGAAATCTTAGATCAAACATCTCAGGTCATCGAGCAATTCACCATAGACATTTTTTCAGCATTAAAAGCTAGCCTTACACAGTTTGTAATAAGTTATCATTTAAAGGCACCATAACATGAAAATGTAAGTTCTCCAGATTTACTAAAGGCAAATTTTGTTTTTAACAATTGAGTAAATCTCATGTAGAAATGATTTGAGAAAATGTGCAATGTGCCGCGGTAGATTGAGGCTTAACGCACATCCTCTTAGTAAATTCCCCCAGATATATATCAATGTCATATGCCATGTATGTCTTTATTAGTTACCTTGCTTATGACAGTCATATTATTTGATCCATGTGTTACTCCTTTAATTCTGAGCCCTATTTTTTCACTCTTGCGGCTTTAATATTTAAAAACACGTCTCAGTGATTTTTATGTGATGTTTCTAAACAAGTAACTTACATTCCTATGTGTTTGTTGATGTAGCCTGATACAGCAAAAATCTAGTCTATAATGGAAAAAAATATTTTTATTGAAATTTTGCAACTGTGCCTTGCAAATAGCAGCGTGTTGGTAGTTAATTACAAATCTTCACAATATAAAATTACTTATTAACAGTCCTTTTAAAAAAAAAAATATATATATTTAAAATAAAAAAAAACTTATTCCTTAAAAAATAGAAATAGAACAATTTATAATTACTTGAGACCTTTGTACAGTACATGTAGAAAAAAGAAACTGCAGGGGTTAATTGCTTGAAATAAGATTTTGTTATATTCACAAATTCCAAGTACCTGAGTGCTCAAATATAGATTATATGATATTGGATGATTTTTATTCAAAACATGTTAATGAGAATCTTTTTGCATAATATATTGCTTTGAATATATTTTCTTTATATATAATTTCTTTAGGATGGCCTGGAAGTAACAGGACAATTGCTTAACTTCTTGTGTGAATCGTTGGTAAGGCCGTTGTTTCTTGAGTTAAAAATTGAGAGATTGAATTAGAATGAATAAAAATTAAATTTATTAGAATTAATATGCGCTATAATGAATGTACTAGGTTTTGACTCTTTTTGTTGTGTTAAAAAAAAATCACATAATTACATGAGAAAGTACATAAAAAATTAACAAATATGTTTGTATGACATAATAAAAGGGAGAAAAGAAGAGAATATGTATGTGTGGACTATAAAAATAACAACGAACATAGTGGAATATTTAAGTAATTCCACCAGGGGCTGCAATGGGGTGAGAAGGTATGCAATGTTCATTTTTCTACAAGGAAATCAAAAACACGGATGCAGGCCACATCCCCTGAGATCCTTGGTAACTTTTTGACAGTTAAGAATTGATCATCACCATCAGACTCTTCTAGGTTTAGACAAATCCCATCATAACTTCCACACAATATCAGCCTCATTCAATTGCTCAGTTTTTGCAATGTGGCCTCGCAAATGGAGGTTGCAGGTTACTTTGCTATTCAATTGCTCCGAATCTCCCTCGCGAACCACTCTTTCAAGTTTGCAAATTGCCAAAATGTAACCACAGGTTACTGGTGCCAAGGAGGTCTTGCAAAGGGCTTAATGACAAATTGGAGCACTTTAAAAGCAAATATAAAATCAATCCAGCTCTGTAAATGATCGGGAACACATGGGTGACATTAGAATTAAAAGCATATTATTCTCAAGTTTGCACATTGCCAAAATAAAATACTTCATTTCATGTTCCATTTCCGTCCAAAGTCCTACGGGCGTCAACCTCCAAGCCCGTAGGACTTTGGAATCCAACCTCCATATTTCATTGAAGTCCTACGGGTTTGAATAACGATTTATGGGCTTGGAGATCATTCAAGCCCGTAGGACTTAGGACGGAAATTAAACATGAAATAAAGTATTTTATTTTGTTGATGTGTGAGCTTGAGAATTTTGTGCTTTTTATTCTAATGTCACTCGTGTTCCCCATCATTTACAGTGCTGTATTGATTTTATGTTTGCATTTCAAGTGCTCTGAGTTTTCGGGCTTGAACCATGAGTTACGGGCTGGTGTCCACAATCATGTTGCCTACAAATGCAAATGCAGAGAGCATGGTTTCCGATTATCATAACTGGCGCCTAACTTGCGTTCCTGGTCAATTGAATGGCAGAGTAAAAGAAGAGCAACGGGAGCATGAAGTTCAATCACAAAAAAACGCTATCTGCGATGGAGTTACGGACCCAAATTGAATGAGACTGTATGTTGTCAGGCAGCAGGAAGCAGGAAGTTTTATTATTTATATTTATTATTGTTTCTCTTTTTACTATCATTGCCCAAAAAAGGAAGTAAATCTATTTCCACCTTTGGGATATCACCATTTAGTATGTTAACTATCAAATTTTATAGGAAAGAGGGTTCTGTTTTTAATGTAGCATATGTCTAAAGTGTTACAAAGATTTTATTCAATATTCCTGTTTTGCATTGAATGCTATTGTAATACTTACTCTTCATTAACAAAATGTTCTTTTTAGGGTGACACTCTCCTTGGTGTGAGTAATGCATTGGTAAGAGTTTCTTATACTTTTTCTTTCATTATTATTATTATTATTATAGTTTATTTATAACGCAGCGCTGTACATAAATTAGGTTCAGACAATGATAAATACAGATTAACATTTAGCAAAGGAAGGAGGGCCCTGTCTTTGAGCTAGGAATCCAATGTCCATGGTGAATTCCCAAAGTACTTAGGATTGAGACTCATTCAAATTTAACATGAGGTGATAATGTAAATACAATGTATTTTATTTGGAATAAGTGATTGTAGTCTCCATTTATATACCTGGAATATAGAACTGTTATTTTTTATGGTGCAATTAAAAGAATATTCTGAAATGTCTTTATATTTTTATTATTGGAAGAATAGCTTTCCATAATATGCTTCCAGTCTTACAAATGACTTTTTCAGTAATGGTAATGGATTTAACATTTTAACCAAGTACATGGGAGGAGTTAGTTAACCTCTCAAGTGCATGCTCCATTTTCTTTGGGGAAAAACTGAGATCACAGCCCTTCTCGCCTCAGCTCAGGTGAGGAAATCCTAGTAAATCCCCCCTTATTCAACCAATTAGAGTCTGTAATATGATAAGAGGTTTAATGTAGGTCTCAACTGCAAGTGACTATCATTTCTTAATTTACTTGTTACTATTATCTATGAGCAAAACAAGCTTCATTGCTTTAACTCTTTTTGTCACCTCATCTCAGGTTAGAAAGAGCTTAGTAAATCCCTCCCACATAGAAATATACACAGAAAATATTGATATTTTCCTACTATATCCAGTCTGTTGCTATGATAGAATATGCAACAATTTGTGTTTTTCAGTAATACAACTAAACGTAAAAACAAATATATGATACTCTTATCATTATTTTCCTACTTTACATTTCATTAGACTATCTTGAAATGGTATGGTTTGCAAAATCTTGTGGGAGGCCTTGTCGGCTGAGGATTGGACATTTCAGCGTGAGTGTCTACTGATCTATGTTATTATAATATTGTCTTCTCTATTTCAAATAAATTAGTTACAATCAATTTGGTCTACATTTTGCTATCTTGCTAATATTCATTTCCAGTTTCATATTTTTGAAAACATGTAATTTATTGCACATTTCAACATTTGGCTATTAGATTTTAATATGTAAATTGTGTTATTTATTATGAAAATGTGAGATGATGTTTCTTATGAAATCTATAGAGAAATTTGTATTTGAAAGATTATGTGGAAGTGTTCTCATTGTCATTATCTCTGTTTATTTTAGGAAACACCAGAAAACAAATCTACATGTACACAAATATTAAATTACTGCTGTAACTTTGGTTTTGGTGTAATTGTGGTTGTTTCTCCTGTCATTGTAAGCATCAATAAAATTAAAAAAAATAACTTTATGTAATCTTCTTAATAAAAACATCAATACTTCTAACCTATATCAAACTACATGAAATTATTTAAGATTACTTTATTGTTTATGTAAAATGATGATTTCCATTTGAATTACAACATCGTTATTACATTAAAAGTAATTTACACTTTTTTTGATTCAATAGTTTTTTGATTAAGGACATTCGTAAACTAATTAACAGCATTTAGTTTCATAATATAATGTGAATAAAGTGTTAGCTGTATCAACAATCTAAACATTTAAAGTTCCTAAAATATATATTCAGAGGTAACAAGATAGTAACATGAGGAACTATGAATACTAGTTATCCTTTACAATTTTTTAAAAATGTTATAAAGAATTTAGGTTCTAACTATAAAATTACTGACTCACCCTACAGCAACTATTAAAATATCTTTCCTCCTTTCAGCCCAATAAGGTTAGTCAGGAGTTATTAGCTGACTGCAAAGAGGCTGTAGGTGAGAGGTGAATACAACACAAGTAAACTGTTTACACATTAACATGGTAGATTAAATATAACAAAAACATACAACCAAAACAAGGAATGAACATAAATAAAAGAGGAAAAAGGTAAGTTTAGCAATTTAACTTCCTCTTAAAAAACATTAAATTATTTTACTTTTAATGTGGAAATATTCCACATGTTCTTTTCACCATTGGTTCCAAAGCTCAGGGCCGCGCCAAGGTTCAGTCCGTCCCCGTCTTCCACTCCCCACCCCTCCGGGGATTGAAGCGTATTGTGATGATTGTATATGGAACATATACAATCTGGGGTAGCTAGCCAGAGTTCCTATTTTTTTAGGAAAAGGGGGGATGTGCCTAGTCAAACGTGTGTCAATCTTTAATTAATAAGTATATAGTTAATCTTGCTAATAACATTACGAAAATAAAGTAAGGGAGATTTCCAATTCCGAGCTATAATATTTTTAGTCACTTACATGATCAGTTGACATAATTTGATTTGAGAAAAATGTAACCTAATGTTGTGAATACCTAAAAGACAGGATTAAATTTAGGGAAGCAGTGTGGTATTAAATAATCTTGAGGTTAGCTGAATTATTTTTGTTCATACCTCATGGTCAAGTGGGCATGTCCACCATGAATGTAAGAAATTAGCCTCTGAAGCAAGTCCTTCTACCCAATTTTGTTATTTTGTAACATTTTTAGTGGAGTGAAGTATGCTCTATGCAAAATTTTAATGGAAGTCTCTTAGAGACTGCAGCTCATGGAGCCTCTTGAGAGGTTAGAACATTCTTCAATCCATTTACTTATTTCCCAGACTTGGCCTAAGTATTTATCCTATTTAAGCATGAAAGAAGGTTTTTGTTCCTTAGCTGGTGTGTTTATGACTCTGTAGAGAGACCACAGGGTCCCTTTAGCCAGGGGGAGGTTTTGACAGATAATTGAAAGCCAGGCAGACCTAGGAGTCTGTGTGTTTTGGTAATTGTAGTCACCCAGTGTCTAAATTTGAGATAATTAAATTATTTTTTGTGGTAATGTTAAATTATCTGTGCATCTGTACTGCAGGTATAAGCATATTATTCCTAAACCAGGAGCCAAGTCTATCTAATCTAGAGGAGATCCTCCAATGGCGTTAAGTATCCGAGCATGCTGTTTGCAGGCTAGTGGTAGAGAATAGTAGAAGTTAGGGGTGAGGTGAAGTGGACCAGTTGACCCCGGAGGTAAGCCCCCACCCAGATTTTCATTGTTATATTGGTTAAAGGATTGAAAAAATTAGGTTTGTGAGAATTTAGATATGGAGACCAAATTATCGTATCCCAGGAATAAGCTGATGCTTTATTGAATGGGCTAGTGGTATAAATGCTAATTGAGCTGCTCTATAAAAGAGATTGGGTCATGACAGGCCTCCCTTGGTTCTGTGTTAACACATGACACTCCTGGCTATTATGGGCTCTCTATTCCTCCAGATGAATCGGAATATCTACTTTTGAAATGTATTAAGTTCTTTATTGTACACTGGAATTGGTAGGGTTCTAAATAGGTATAGAATCCAAGGGAGGACATTCACTTTGATCGAGGACATGCGGCCAGTCCAAAAGATATTTAATTTCGACCAAGCTTCCATTTCTGATATTACAGTTTTTTGATTAAGGGGGGTGGGGGCTAGTAAGCCTTGTAAAGTTCAGGGATTGTTCTGATAATATTAACACCTAGGTAGTTTATAAATGTTTTGGTGCCAAATGAAGCTATATGTGGATTTTACATTTTCCAGTGTTATTTGGGATAAGCCTATGCCAGGAGCTTTTTTTTTTTCTCGGTTGAGTTCATGACCTGAAAGGTCACTATACTGTTTAATAGTGGACATTAAGGCTTCTATGGAAGACTCTGGATCTGTTAATGAGCATAAAAGGTTGTCTGTGAATAAAGAAGACTTGAAGTGGTGATGATTACTTTTGATTTCCTTGATCTCTGTGTTAGAGTGAATAGATTGAGATTAATGAAAGATTGGATCCAAAAATTGTCCCTGACAGTATAACATAGTTTCCTTCTTTATCTATTTTTTTAGACTCAAGTTTAAATGGAAAATTCTTGTGCAGGAGGATTGCAGTTCCCGCTTTTTTAGAAGGGTGGCTTATGGAATAAAAAGTAGGGTATTCCTTATGTAAGAACTTGGGAATGTTGCTATGGGAAAAGTGTTCTTCTTGGAGGAACATAACTGAAGGTTTTAAAACCTCATAGTAAATGAATGCTTTCCACCTCTTGAATTGAGAATTGAACCCTTTGACATTATGGGTTATAAATGTAAAGTCTGGGTCTGTCAATATGTGTTGTGAGTGAGGTGGTGTAGACTACTCTCTTACCTTCATCGAAGGATGATGGGGAGAGGAGACAGATCCAGAATCTGGACCCTCTAAGATATCATTTCTGAGCAGGTGGTATCAGAAGACTGAGAGTTACGCCAAAAAAAGGGGAGTCATAACAAAAGAGGATTATCAATACATAAAACCAAGATAACACAATAATTAGGCTATAACTGAATGTCCTACACCATGCCTTAGCATCAGCTAGCCATTTCCTGACAAGTCCCATTAAGGAGGGGTATAATAAAGAAAAGAAAAAAGGGAAAAAAAGAAACACATAAAAAAAAGCTACCTGTTTAGGGAATTCTCCCAGTACTGGGATTTAGGCAAATTGGACGGGGATAGCTATTGTCTGGCTAAAATGAAGCCATTTTTTTTTAGTTTTTTGGCTATTCTAGTGATATGATACTACTTATTGTGTTGAAAATAGAGACTGGTATTCTTAAACAGTTATATATTTATTGCAAAAAGAAATATAGCAGGGAGTCTGCAAGCTTAAGTGACCTTTGTGCGTATTTTTAACTTTTGATCATATTTTGCGATCACTTTTGTAGAAATATGATAATCTTAGTTCTGTTTGCCTGTAATTCAGGGTGAATTTAAGGTTTCCTCTGATACATAATCTAGGAAAAGCTAATCTGGTGGTTGAATTCCATATCTTTACTCTTAACAAGGGTTTTTTTCCCTTACTTTATAACATTATCATATCATTTTATTTTGTTAAGATTACTAAACCTGTTAGCTTGGAGAACTACCTTGTAAGCTAGAAAATACAACTTTATAATTTGGCAGAAACAATTATTAAAGAAAGAAACATGTTGAAAGCTCTTTTTTTTCTGTTAGGGCCTTAAAGTTCAGAAGTCCTTCAAAGAGCTTGCAGATCTCCTCCGTCAATAGGTATACAGTCTATAAAGAAGATCTATAAGGTAGGTTCCTGGGATGCTGTAGAAGTAGATTCAGAAACACACGGTTGGTGGACCTTAGATAGTGCTGGAAGCTGCAAATTCCTCTTTTTAGAGGCAACAGCCCATTGTCTGCTCAGAGTGGTGTTATTTGAGGGATCTTGTTGTTAAACTCTTTATTCTTTGTCAAGTTTTTTTTTTTTTTTATATTCCCAGGCATTCATCTATCAAGTGTAAAGAGTATTGGGATCCTTTATATTGAAATGCCAAAGCAAATGGAAAGTCCCATCTATATTTGATGTGATTAATCCGAATTGCTAAGGCTGGTTTCATTGATCTCCTTTTGGCAAGTGTATTTGGAGATAAATCTGCATAGATTTGGAGTGAAGCTTTGTCTGTATTTGTCCAGATCCTCAATTTTTTTAGATTAGGATGGAGTAATCTTATAGTTATACTGTTTTGCGTTGGTTTCTCAGAGCTGAAGTCCCTCCAGCTAGGTCAAAGCTAACCCATTCTTCCAGGAGAGGAGACCAGAATGACAAACCCCTCGTCCAGTAGCTTCCATCAGGTAGGTGTCTGTCGGGGGTTGTGGCTGATCTCCATGCAGGGACCTGGGTGCTGTAGTAGGCTTTGTCCCTCTCACTCCAAAACTCCGTTCGGGCACTACATTGATGTTCCTTTCATGCGCTGCACCCCTCTTTGGGTCTGGTATCACTGGAATGCCTTTATTGGGGAATGCTCTTAAAATCTCTGAGGTATTGGAGGCTTTAGCCCGGAAGCCTCTGGTGCAGCTTCCCTTGAGCCCAAATCTCCCTCAACCCCCGCTGGGGCTGCACTGTTCTCTCCCACTTGGGCTGAAGTCCCTCCACCTAGGGCAAAGCTACCCAGTCTTCCAGGAGAGGAGACCAGAGTGACTCACCCCTCGTCCAGTAGCTTCCATCAGGTAGGTGGCAGTCAGGGCTTGTGGCAGATCTGCATGCAGGGACCTGGGCGCTACAATAGGCTTTGGCCCTCTAACTCCTACCTCTATTCGGGGGTCGCCTTGATGATCCTTTCTTGCATCGCGTCCCCCTGGGTCCCGGTGGGCAGCGACTTCCCCTTCGGCTCTCGGCTACCGCTCCTCCCTCCACTGTGCAGAGTTCCCCCTGCGCCGTCTCTCTGTGTTGGCCACGCTCCAAGAGGAGAGGGGGTCATGCGGGTAGATTAGGCAGGTCTTGATTGGGAGAGACAGACTCCCGTTCCCCAGTTCTTGGGGTCTTGGTGTTATTGTGTGCATGGGGAGCTTGGGGAGAATGATTAGAAGTATTTTAAATAACTTTGGAAGTGAGTTTCCTTATTTTTATGTCAAAATAAGTGCTTGCAGACACTGAGCACCAGTCTCGTCTGACTGCTTAGGTCCGCTGCAGAGAACGTCCCCTAATTTACAAATTTTAATTGACGCAATTTTGTTTTAAAAGTTATGTTTTATTGAATGTTTGCTTTGAATCACATATAATAAGGATTATACACTTAAGAGAATAAGCCAAACAAAAATTACAACAATAATTTTCTCTAAATAAACGTAATAAACTTTTAAAGTTACTCTGTTTACACTATACTAAACAATATTGAAGACTAGCGACTTGCCCGTCAAAAATGCAGGCAATAAAATTTGAAGCCTGGCATTGCTGTTTGCAATAAATTACAAGCCTCTCTCCCCCTCTACTTTACTGGGCTTGCGATGAGCGCCTTTGGTGATCATTATGGGCCTCGCAATGAGAGCCTTTGGTGCTCAATGTGAGCTTCTCCCCCCCTCTACTCCCTTCCCTGTAACTCTTTTCACCCCTGTCCCTCCCCTCCCTCTACCTTCCCACCTCTACTTGACGGGAGGCGCTCATTGCAAGCTTTTCCCCCCTCTACTTCCTCTCTTTTCCCCCTCTCCCTCCTCTGTGTCTCTTTCCCCCCTCTCCTTCCCCTGTGTCTCTCGCCCCCTCCCCTGTGTCTCCCCCTCCCCTGTGTCTCTTCCACCCCCTCCCTCCCTTGCTCGGTGCTTGCCGTCCTTCCCACTCTGCTCCCGGTATTCCTGACTCGCCTCCCCATTCTCCTCCCTGGTTTCGGTCAGGTTATTTAAACCGGAGCCTCTGGACTGCTGAGGCTGAACCTTCCAAACTTCCACTAACTCACCCCTGCTGCTGAGGCAATCGCACAGCCAATCACAGAGCAAGCTGTGAACCTAGCAACCAATCACGCCGACGACGACAACAATAGCCAATCAGGCTGCTTACATTTAACATTGAGTTACCAACATTTTTCTGCTCACAACTATATATGTGACTAGCGACTTGCCCGTCAAAAAATGACGGCAATGAGATGTGTATGTTTGGAAAGTTGTTTAGTTATTAAAATATATATGTGACAGTTGTAAGTATTGTGATATTAAAACATGTTTAGTTTTGTAAAATGTTCTCTTGGTGAACAATAATTCTTAAAGCATTTTGTATTAACATTTGAATGTAAGAATAGTTGAACTTGAAATTAATCATTATTGTAAACTTTAGACAATGGTTTCATAACATGCAATTTGTATGTGAAGAATTGTTAACTTCAATATACATGAAATCCCGAGGAAAGCAAACAGTAAAAACCCTTGTTGAAACGTACACAATTTTAACCTGAACTTTGTAATATATGTAAGTAAGAAACTTGAAAGTATATTTTTTTAAACTTTAACTTTATTATTTGTGTAACTTTGGAACTTGACAAAACATTTGTATAACTTTGAACATTATAAACAGTAACATAGTGAACACATTTTTTAACATAATTTTGTATTAAAAGTATTAACATTTGAATGTAAAAACAGTTTAACTTTAAAGTAATAAATATTGTTAATATTATTAAACTTGAGGCAATGGTTTTTTAACATGCAATTTCTATCTGAATAATTGTTAACTTCAATATACATTGAATGCAGAGGAAGGCAAACAGTAAAAACTCTCTTTAAAATGTACCCAATGAAATAAATTCCTTCCTGACCACATGAACTGTCGATAAACCTTAATACAGGGAGTAATCTTAACATAACAGACAATATTTACATTGTGTCTTAAAACGTTGTTGAGCTCTTAACATGAACTTTGTAATATGTTGAAGTAAAGAACTTTTAACATAATTTGTATAAATAATGCAAGGCAAGTGTTTTGTGAGGCGAATCATCCATAAAGAGTCCTTCCATAAATTATGACTGAAATTGTTTATTTTTTAGTATTTTTGAATGCTTTTAAATTTGTTTTGCTTGTGTTTTATTTCTTTACTGAAAAGTTTGAGTAGTACATAGTAGACAATGTTTTTAGTAAAAATACGTCCATCTTCTAATAATTCACCTTGACTTTCATTCTTTTCAATGTAAACTTTAAAAGCCTGTTGATTTTTGCACCGTGACAACGCAACGTACAATTGACCATGTGCAAATACTGGTTCTTCCAAGAAAATACCCACAGATTTGAATGTTTGACCTTGTGATTGTCAAAGTGTCTTCTTTGAAGTATAAAAGGGAGACTACTTTCACTTGGTGCTAAATCTATTCTTGGTATGAAAACTCTCTCTCCTTTATGGGTGCCAGTTAAAATTTCAGCATCTATAAAATGGTTCTTTAATTGTTGAACAATTAATCTTGTCCCATTGCATAGGCCTTTTTTGGGGTTCATATTTCGCAGTAACATGATAATTGCACCTTTCTTTAGCTGCAAAATATGTGGTGGCATTCCAGAAGGAGTTAGTGAGTTTATGAATTCAGTAGAAAAGTTGGCATGACTTTCATTGTCATCAGCAAGTACAGAATCAGCACTGTGATAATTTCTTTGTGGTGCATTAATTTTTTTAAAGATTTCATTATTGAGGATTAATGCATCCTTATTTTTACACGTTAGTATGACTTGGTTGGCAAGCTCGGAATATATTCCTGGTTATTTATGCTCCCTTCAAATATAGCCAAAATAATATCTTGTTGACAAATCATATGAGGTGGGATCTCTACAGTGTCGTCAGGTAAATGTGGTATTTTTTCTGTTCTGCCTTCTCCAATTTTAATAAGCCAATCATTGAAATCAGTTTGGCCTTCTGATCTCATATTTTGTTGCAGTTGAAGATGGGTAAAATGTTTCCATACTGTGCTTGACTTTATACAGGTTTCGATAATGTCAGTTCGATTTCCATGTACAACGACAGGTAATGTTTGTCTAAAATCGCCACCTAACAACATTACCTTTCCACCAAATGGAAAAATATTATCCATGACTTCACGAAGCAAACGGTCAATACATTGGAGGGCATAGCATGACATCATTGTGGCCTCATCTATTATAATTAATTTACATTTCTTACATTTCTTTGCTTGTAAGGATGTCATGCGAATATCTGACACAGAAGTTTCTAAAATAGGCACTGGCAGTTTAAATCCACTATGAACAGTTCTTCCACCTTCTAACAAAAGTGCAGCAATTCCAGTAGTGGCAAACACCATTGCTATTTCACCTTGTGCTCGTACTGAACTCATTAATAAATTATACAGATAGGTTTTTCCTGATCTGCCAGGTCCATCAAGATAGAAATAACGCTCTGTCACCATGTCATCATCTATTGCATTTTTAATGGCATTAAATGCTTGCAATTGTAACGTATTTAAAGTTGCAAGTCTTTCTTCTGTTCTTTCTGCATGCAGTTGAATGTCATAGTCTTCAAAGTTTATGTCATCTATAAGACCTGGATCAGGCAAATTAAAACTTGCACAACTTAATCCATGAGTTAAAAATACTTCTTGGATTTCCAATAACGCTTTTAAGTGTGCAATGGGTTCATTGTATCGTCGCATAAAGTCTTCAGCCATATTATTTTTAAAAGTCTCCCACAAAGCTAATGCATTTGGAGCATTTGAGAAGATACAAATCAATGCAAATTGTTCTCTCATCTGTCGTGGCATTTGACATTGTGCTGCTTCTTCTAAACATCTTTCCCATTCTGTATCATCAGATAGTAAGTTTCTATGTCTTGCAGCTAAATGGAAGGATTCATATACAATGTCATTAACAGTTCTTAAGTGTTCAAAACTTTTTGCTCCAGGAACATTTAAAAGTAATATCCATAAGCAAAAACGTTCAACATGTCTTGGACTGACTGTGTAAATTCTTGGAATTATTTTATTGCCTCTGCTTTTTCTTGGTCTCCATAATCCATTCACAAAAATATAGTGATATGGAATTTCAATATATAAGTATTGTGTTGCTTCTGAATCAGTGGAATTTAATTCAAACCATGCAGTTAGTGTAGTGTGACGATCTTCACTTTGGGCCAATGCATTCATTTCATTTCCAGCATGGAAATAGACTAAATGTCGTTGTGGCAAATGTACTGCTAATCAATATACTGCATGTGATCTATAATTTTAAAACCCGCACATAGCTTCTGGCGCACTGACATAGCAAGCATCTACATGAGATGCAAGTTCATCATGTACTAACTCACTACATTCAGGGTTGTCTGCACTTTTGACGACTACAGTAGCTGCATCGTAGCCTTTGTAAATATATTTGTAGACATATTTAATGGATTTTATGGAAGTGCAGGCTTCTACGTTGATGTGGGCGTTGTACTTCATGAGTAAATGTGGATTGTAGGGTACTACATATCTATTGTCCACTTTTTTCCACAAATAATGGCACTATCTCCTTCTCTTTTTTTATAAAGTGGATAGCCATCACAATTTGCATAGGTTTTGTCTCTATAATCTATTGGAAATTATTTGGAACATTTATTATTTTCCATACGTGGTGATTGTGGATTAAAGTCACCACAGGGTCCATGAATCATGCGATGAGTAACAATCTCATATAGTCTACCATATAGTTCTGGATCTGGTAGTTCAGCAACAATGACTGCATCCACTTTGTCCGAAGTATCTAATTTAAGTATTGAAGTTGAAGTATTATGAGAAGATGTGCATATGGAAGGCCTCTTTTTTTAAATTCAATGGTATATACATAAGCAAGACATTTGCCAAATAACTGATTCATAGTGAAGTCACGCATTAATTCATTTAATTTAATCTTAAAAACTCTGGCTACTAAATCTGGTTGATCGGAAGCACTTTGTCCAAGAAGTAGATTTTGTGTAATTTCTGGCCATTGTGGATTAAATGTAAATGTCAGAAATAAATTGGGTTCGCCAAATTTGGTGACAATAGCCATAGCATCATTGTATCTTTCTCTCATATTTCGAGGAGATTCTTGAAAGGAAGATGGTAAAATGATGGCTTTGCCAGCTGTCATGTCTCTGCTTGTAGCCACGTCAGCAACATAGTCCATTAGTCCAGAATATTGTTCTACACGTAGTTTATCTTGTTGATATTTTATAAAGTTTAAATTATTTGCCTCAACTTGCAAATAGGAATCAATAATCCATTGTTGTGTTAGTTTTCCACCACATAAAAATGGATTAAATGCATTTCGAATGGCAATTTGAGCTACTTTAAATTCAAGCATAGAAACATTATTTCGGATTCTGGCTTTAGCATTTGTGTAACTGGGAAGTGTTAATTTTGGTTGCCAACCTGCTTCTCCGTGTGGGAAAAAAATGGGATATGTCATTGGATCTAAATTTGGACTTAAGATACTCATACTAATGAATGGTTGCTCCTCATTTCTGGGATATATTCTAATGTCTCTTTGAAATGGTGGTTCTCCTTCATCATTTGAAAAACCATTGCAACCGCATTTGATGTTGGCAAGTTATAACAACGTTTATCGGTATGTCTGTCTCTTTTAAGCACCATATTAACCTTTGGCATTGTTAATTGATGTCTTTGTGCATGAAGTAGTTGTTCATTTTCTACTTCTGCCAATTTTTTTATAAGCTTTACTGTAGGGATTATTGTCCATAATGTTATTTAGCTCTATAAAAACACTGGGTAAGCATTTTTTATTTTCTTTCAGCTGCATACGTTGGTCAACAGCTTCCATTGTATCTTGGACATACTGTATAGTTGAGCAAATTTTTTTTGTACTTTAAAACAGTAAGGACCATGTCCTGGTACATTAGCAGCTAATGTTGCCCCCATAGATGCAAAGGATATGGCACTATTGTAGGATCTTATGTTTGTCTTAAAATTGTTGTAGTTTGGAAAAGTAGGTTCAGTCATAATGTTTTGTAAATAGATAGGAAATTCTTTCCTTTCTGGAAGTTGAACTTGCCTTTTTGACAGCAACTAATAAATTGGCCATCTCTGGGTCTCTCCTGTTTAAAATAATAAGCCTCACAAAACTGACATTGAGTAGTCATGTCCCCACAACTATGAACCTCTACTGCTAAAGACTTGAGTAAAGGACAATTTGCAAAGCATATAGCAGTTTGACTTTCATATTCATCAGGTGAAATGTCATATAATGTTTCAACAACAGGTTCTAAATGCTTAGTTTTTTTCGTGGCTTTTCTTGGTATATGTTGTATTGTTTGAGGTAAAATGTCATGTAATGTTTAGGTTCTAAATGCTTTGTTTTTTTTGTGGCTTTTTTTGGTATGTCTTATATTTTTTCAGGTAAAATGTCATCTGATGTTTGAGGAACAGGTTCTAAATGCTTTATTTGCTTGGTAGCTTTTTTTGGCATATCTTTAATTTGTGCAGGTGACAGTCTTTTGCTTGCAATTCTTTTGCGTTCTTTTTCTCGTCAAATTTCCTTCTTCTCCGGTGTCTGCTGGCTGTCTGCTCTCTGTCGTCGTTCTCTAGCTTGGCATCTTTTCTTGTTTACTCTCGTTATCAGCCATGTTAATCTGTAAAAATAAAATAATGTACCATTACTTTATTTTGAGATGTTAAGTTTGTTTTCAGCAAAAATTGTTATCAACAGTGTGGTTACGTTTTATACTTAATCAATTTCAATTTGGTCAATTGAATAGGGGTCTAAATAGGGCCATAAGATATTTTTTTAAAGAAGTTTTTATTTATTAAACATGTATCCAAAAGCAAGGTTTTCAGTAAGTAAAAACTTATTTTAAAAAATATGTTATGTTTTATTTAGAGCACTATTCACTTGGGCAAATGGCAATTCAATGAGGGTCTAGGACTGGAAATTTAGAATGACAAATTGTATAGAGTCTCTGTTTTGAGCCTTTTTTAAACTATGCAATTTTTTTTGTTTTTCTGGCTACATTGAAGTTTGTATTTACTGTTAAAGATTATTGGCCCTAAAAGACAAATAGGAGATAGATGAGAAATGTGTTAGTTATATTTTTTTTAAAGTTATAGTTACTGGTGTCTTTTTTTAATTTTTATTTTCTGTTGATATTGATGAAGAGCAAAGATATTTATTTATTTTTCTCTTTTTTTACTTGTTATACTGTACCTTGGTTGAATTTTGATTTCAAGCATAATCTTTGTTGGTCCTGTGTTGAAAGTCTTCGTCCGATGGTCTGGTCCTCTATTGAAAGTCGTCGTCTGATGGTCTGGTCCTGTGTTGAAAGTCCTCGCCCGATGGTCTGGTACTCTGTTGAAAATCCTCGTCCGATGGTCTGGTCCTCTGTTGAAAGTCCTCGTCCAATGGTGTAGTCCTCTGTTGAAAGTCCTCGTCCGATGGTCTGGTCTGTTGTAAAATAAAAATGAAAATGTTATTTGATTTGAATGTATTTGTAATAACTAAAAAATGACATTATTTTAGTGTATTGTATGTGTTATGGTGAATTTTTCTGCTATTTATTTTTTTATGCAACCTTTTCAAAATAATTAAAATGTATTTTTCTATTCCATAAATATTTTTTTTATACTGTAATTATTTTTTTTTTGTGTGTACCACTTTTGGTATGCTTATTTAGGCTTCTTTGTAAGGCTTATAGTTTCTTAAACATTAAAGAAGAAGATTCATTTAGTTTGCTATGTGTTTGTGTGATTTTGGTACAATCCTGTTTTGTGTATACCACTTTTGGTATGGTTATTTAGGCTTGTTTGTAAGGCTTATAGGTTGTTAAGCATTAAAGAAGAATATTAATTTAGTTTGCTATTTGTTATTTTTTTTTTGTACAATCCTATTTTGTGTGTACCATATGTTGCATATTTGGGGCCTCATTCAATTGCGATGTGGCCAATTGAATAGGGCCCTAAAGAAGTACATAGCATATTTTTAATAAAGACATTTTTAGTTAGTGAAAACCTTTCTTTTGGATAGATGCTTGCTAACTAAAAACTTCTTTAAAAAATATATGTTATGTGCTTATTTAGGGCCCTATTCAATTGGCCAAATTGCAATTGAATGAGGGCCTTGATTTACTTAATTAGGCCCTCATTCAATAGCGATTTGGCCAATTGAATAGGGGTGTAAATAAGCACATGACATATGTTTTTTAAATAGGTTTTTAGTTAGTAAGCATCTATCCAAAAGCAGGGTTTTCACTAACTAAGGTCCTCATTCAATTGCAATTTTTCCAATTGAATAGGGCTCTATACAAGCAAATAACATATTTTTTTGACAGAAGTTTTTAGTTAGTGAAGACCTTGCTTTTGGATAGAAGTTCAATAACTAAAAAGTTCTGTCAAAAAATATTCTATGTGCTTATATAAGGCCCTATTCAATTGTTCAACTCGCAATTGAATGAGGCTCCAAAAACTTATTTGAAAAACATATGGGCCCTCATTCAATTGCAATTTTGCCAATTGAATAGGGGTCTAAATAAGCACATCACATATATTTTTTAAAGAAGTTTTTAGTTATTAAGCGTCTATCTAAAAGCACGGTTTTCACTAACTAAAAACTTCTTTAAAAAATATATATTATGTGCTTATTTAGAGCCGTATTCAATTGGCAAAATCGCAATAGAATGAGGGCCATGTTATGTGCTTATTTAGACCCCTATTCAATTGTCCAAAATAGCAATTGAATGAGGGCCTTTGGTTGCTGCATTTGTGATATTGGCGGCCATTAAACATATATAGGTCCTCATTCAATTTGAATTTTGGCAATTGAATAGGGCTCTATATAAGCACATAACATATTTTTTTGACAGACGTTTTTAGTTAGTGAAAACCTTGCTTTTGGATAGAAGTTCAGTAACTAAAAAGTTCTGTCAAATTTTTTTGTATGTGCTTATATAGAGCCCTATTCAATTGGGCAACTTGGAATTGAATGAGGCTCATAGTTGGTTTCTTTTTTGTACTTGTTATACTTTACCTTGATTGAAGTGTCGAATGACAGAGGGTCCCCTCCTGCCAATCTTAATCCGCCGGTCTTCTTGTAGTGTCTGTTTGAAAAATAAAGTAAAATGGTTAATTGTATATTTCTTCTTTTTGATTTAGCAAAGCATGGTTTTTTTCAGCATGTAAAGTATTTTTCTATCTTAACTCTTCTTCTTTGTTGGTGTTCTTTAAAATGGATTGTGGTTCACAGTGCACGGTGCAAATTGTTGAGTGACGCTGTTGATGCTGAGTCTGTTTGAATATTGAAAAAAGTAGAAAGATTGAGCTTTAGGTTATATATTGAATTGCAATAAATTAATGTCATTTAAATGTACTTCTTTAATTAGTTTCAATTAACATTAGATTGTTTTCGGGACTACACACATAAATGTCACATACATGAAGCACATTTTCGGAGTTAAATGTAATTTTTTTTTTGTGCGTGTCACATATCACTCTACATGAATCATATTGTAATTGTTAAATGAACTTGTTTGGGCCTACACATATAAATGTGTGTGTGACATGTGACTATAGATGATACACATATATGTGAGTGTCACATATGAGTATACATGAATCATATTTTAATATTACAATTCTTTTTTTTTGTAATGCCATTAAAAATGTAGTTGTTTAATTAGTTTGTTTTAACATCAGTTTGTTGCAGGGCCTTTACACATAAATGTGCGTGGCACATGTCACTATACATAAATCACATTTTGATAGTTAAAATGATTTTTTGTTTTTTTTGTTAAATGAACCTTATTTTTTTTTTGGGCCTACACACATAAATGTGTGTGTGACATGTGACTATACATGATACACATATATGTGCGTGTCACATATCAGTATACATGACTCATATTTTAATATTGAAATACATTTTTTTTAATGACATTTAAATATAGTTGTTGAATAAGTTTGGTTCAATATCAGTTTGTTGCAGGGGCTATACACATAAATGTGCGTGCCACATGTCACTATACATGAACCACATTTTCATAGTTCAATTTTTTTTTTTTGTCCTGTCTTGATAATAAAATGTAATATATTATAGCTCACCTCTCAGTAGCAATTTGCACAATGTAAAGTAGTAAATTAGGAAAGAATTGTCTTCTCAAGTAACAGCAGCAGTTAACTATCCAGTCACTCCGTTCATCACCTGAGTAGAAATGTAGAAATTTGTGGAAAGTAGGCAGTATTTATAACCTTGTAGAAATTTCTGGAAAGTAGGCAGTATTTTTTTTTAGTTTCAAGTGCCTCAGACCGTTAGAACGCAATACGCATGCGCTATTTGCGTTCCAGCTTATAATTTGCGTTCCATCCACCATTTTGTGCGTAGTAGTGTTCAAAATGGTGTTTAATATGAGTGTGGTACGTTCTGCATAGTATGTATTTCATTCTTGCGAGTTACTGTAGTGTAGTTACGTCTGAAGCCTCGTTTTCGTTTTGTTCGGCGGCCATTTTTTCTCTCGCTTAGGCGATTTTCAGCAGTTTAAACTCTTTTTTTTGGACTTAAATGGACGTGTAAGTTAACTTTTGGAGGTGCCGGATGCCCCCCCTTGCTGTAAGTAAGCTTTTTATGTGTTCGTTGTGTTTATTTCTTGTGTTTGTGATGTTTTGATGCGCGGCGCTTGGAATGGGTCGTTTCGCGGCCGTATTTTTTTGCGATGCGGCCGTATTTTGTTGCAATGCGGCCGTATTTTTTGGCAAGAGACGCAGTTGGCTTTTACGTGTACGACGCAGTGTATTTCTTTCTAAGTCGTGCGTATGTGTGTTAAGAGCGTGAGGGGTCTTTTTGGTGTTTTTTTTCAAGTCTTGCGTGTGTGTGTCTGTGTGTAAGCGGGTGTGAGGCGCCTTTGAGGGTTTTTTTTGTTAAAAAGTTGTGTGTGTGTATGTATGTGTTAACACAGCCGACGTTGGAGCCTCCACCTCCGCAAATGCAAACCTTCGCTTCGCGAGGATCCTCATTTGCGGGGACGTTACGCTGGGTTTTTGTTGGCTGGGAGGTTGTTGTTTTTTTGTTAAAAAGTTGTGTGTGTGGTGTGTCTGTGTTAACACAGCCGACGTTGGAGCCTCCACCTCCACAAATGCGGACCCTCGCTTCGCTAGGATCCGCATTTGCGGGGACGTTGGGATGCTCCCACCACCGCAAATGTGGGCCCTCGCTTCGCGAGGTCCCGCATTTGCAGGTAACTGCGACCCTGGCTTCGCGAGGGACGCAGTTCTTGCGGGCTCGCTGCGCGAGCCTGCAAGCGTGAGCAACGGCCCGTACGCTCACAACTATATATGTGATACTGATCACCAAGCAGAAAAAAATGACAGGATTTATTTTTAACTGTTTAGCTAATAAGAAATAGTTGATTCCGTTAATTTTAGTATAGTGTCTTACTATAAAGGTAAAATGTGTTGTTTAGGGTATTGAATGCAACTTTACTTGCAGCACAGCATTGTGAGATTACCCAGTACATTGAGAGAAAAAAAATAGCATTATATCTGTATATCAAACAGCTTTCCAGAAGAAGCAGGGATAAATGCTGTAAAACATTAACTGGCACTATGGCCTTCACCATTGCAAATCTGTAGAAGAGGGAAAAGTTGAGCAAAAGCCATACTTTATTTTAAAAAAAAGTCTAAAATGGGTTTATCAGCAAAGACACGATCAATTAATGTACTACATATGTCTATAGTGTCTAGCAAGTCTATCTTTCCTCTACTCCATATGTCCTAGTGTGCTTTTCACATTATAACATCTTGAACGATCATAACATCTCATATCAAACATCGACCTCAACATAAAAATAAACATGTCAAAAAGCAAGCTCTTATTAATACCACCATCTATCACATCCCCAATAATGGATATCATCCTTACAAGAGAATACTCTCCTTCACTCCCCACATCCAATCATTTAAAAAATATACAAGCTACACCTAAAAAGTCTATTCTTTTTCACACAAGAAACAAACAACATCCTAATATGCATCTCAGTCAAAAGTAGCCTACTCCTTACTAGAATTTCCCCACTCCATTCCACCTTAAATATCTCTGCTAGGTTTAAACCAGTTGTTTCTCCTCTACTGCTTCATTCTGTTAATTACTTCCCTAGCTTCACATTTCTGCTAAAATTAAGTTGAAAATCTCACACTCTCCTTCAAAGCCATTAGCAATGAATCTGCCCATATTTCAGATCTATCCTCCAGATACTCCCTCTCTGCTGTACCCATGACATAAGTCTCTATTTACCCTCATCAGTTCCTCATGCACTCGTCTCCAAGATATTTCTCCTGCTGCAGCTATCCTGTGGAATTCTCTGCCATGCTCTGTCTAACTCTCCAAAACTCTTCAGAGCTTCAGTTACATTCTGAAAACCCATGTATTCAGAGAAGCCTACCAACTTTTTTTAAGACTCCTGTGCATGGATCCGAATACCACACAGCACCACTAAAAAACAAGCCTCTCTCCTTTTTGTCTCTAATACCATTAATAAACTTACTTTGAAATGATTTTTTTCAAATATTTTATTTGAAACTGATTTATTCAAATATTTTATTTGAAACTGATTGTTTCAGATACCTATCAATATTTATATTCTTAACGTACATGTCCAATAGAGTATTGTCTGTTTGCTTTAATTTCATCAAAATAAAGTGTTGCTATCTACTAGGGAACTGCACTCTTTTTGTACCAGTATCTATACTTTTGTCATGGTCCTTTTATGTATTCTCTTTAACTTACATTTCATCAGTAATCATCAGTAACTTTTGTACAAAAAATTAAAATTCAATGCATCTAACAATAATTAAGATGTCTTCTTAAATATCTTAATTTATAGGTTAAGGTTTCACTGTGCTGTGTCCCTTTAAAAACATTGTAGTTAATGAAAAAAATGCAAATTTGTAAAGAGTGCACCATTTTTACAGTTATTTAAAAAACTGTTTATGAGTGTACATATTAAACCTTTTGAGCACAGGTTATTGGCACTTCACATAGCACATAATATAGTTTTTCTATTGGCCTCTTTCAAAAAATACTCTGCCCAGGAGAAATGTATATCACATTATTCCAATTAGCAACTATCTGGGTCCCGCTAAAGACTGAATGGACTGAATGGGGTCAACATACTTAAAATAAACAGGGGCTTTCCATATACTTATTACACCCCTTTGAAGTGCAACAGCTTGATGATAAATCAATATAACACTGATTCCATTGGACTCTTTGTGAAATGGGTTGACTATGGGCCATATCAGGGAATGAAGAGAGCTATATATTTACCTTATATACTCTATTTCTTTATCTGTGCACCAGAATTAATATTTGGCCTTCTCCAGTTGTTGCTAGTATTTTATACAGTATATAAGTTAAATTATGTAACACTGATATTTAATTGGTACACTTGTGAAATACACTTGTGTGTGAGCTGATTGACTGCTTTTAATTTATTTTCTTCACCAGACACCCCCTTTTCTACAAGCTGTAGTCACTAACTGATATATATTTTCCCTGGGTGTCCTCTATCTGAAGCTCAGTCTTTTTAGAATTGTGTTTCTATTGTTTCCCAGTTCCATGACAACAATCACATCACATAATATAATTGTCAAACTGCGATTCGTCATCACGCTTGCGTCGAATCGCAGTTTGACAATGATGAACTGCGCATTGCGCAGCAGTAGCCCCGCTTGCACAGAGCGCGGCGTGAGCCGCGCATGCGCACAGCGCGGCGCGAGCAGATGGGGGGGGGGAGAGGCACAGAGGGAGAGTGGGGAAGAGACACAGAGGGAGGGGGGAGAGACACAGAGGGATAGGTGGGAAAGAGACACACGGGAGTGAGAGAAGGGGGAAGATACACATGGGAGGGAAATGGGGGGGAAGAGGGGAACAGACAGGGAGAAAGATTTCTAAGGCTGTTCATGCTTTTCACAACCTCAAGAATCCATAAAAAATATTGATGTATCCTAACTTAAAAACATCACATGCTTATAAAGATGCCTATCATTCCAATCCTTCTTAACCTACATGCCCAATAGAGAAGTACTGTCTGTTTTGCGTGATCAAGATAAACTGCTGCCTTCTTAAACTGAACCATCATTGTCCAGCAAGTACCCATTAAAGCTATTGTGCTGCTTTGCTTTGTAATGCTTTGTGATCACAAGATATCAATAACACACTACCCCTCTCTCTCTGATCCTGCAATCAAACACACTCCCTGAAAGTTTCTTTGAAGTGTCCACACTACCACTGGGCCTCTCTCTCTCTAATCCTGCAACCAAACACACTCCCTGGAAGTTTCTCCAAAGTGTCTACACTACCTCTGGGCCTCTGTCTCTCTCTCTCTCTCTCTGATCCTGCAACCAAACGCACTCCCTGGAAGTTTCTCTGAAGTGTCCACACTACCTCTGGGCCTCTGTCTCTGTCTCTCTCTTTCTCTCTCTCTCTCTCTCTGATCCTGCAACCGAACACACTCCCTGGAAGTCTCTCTGAAGTGTCCACGCTACCTCTGGTCCTCTGTCTCTCTTTCTCTAATCCTGCAACCAAACACACTCCCTGGAAGTTTCTCTGAAGGTATCTAACTATACTGTGGAGCCATCTTAACTTTTACTGCATGCAATTTACTATCAATATTTGTCTGACTGTTTTTCTGATATATTTTAGGTGATAGAAACATTTACTAAGCATATCTGTACCCATGCTTTTGTCTGAAACCCCCTTATCCTGCTTACATACCCACCTCCAAAGCCTGGTTTTATTGCTTCTTATCTGTGAAATAACATTGCCCATCCTTCTCATATTCTATTTCAGTGTCCACACTACCTCTGGGCCTCTCTCTCTCTCTCTGCCCCTCACCCACCCACCCTTGGTAACTCTTCTTTTATTGATTCTCTCAGATTTCTTACACCTGATCAATTAATCAATTAACAACACCTGCTAACTATTCCTAATTAATCTTTACACAATGTCTTCTCCTACCTTTTTATTCCTCAAAACCTCTTGCCTTTTCCTCCAGCTCTTTCCACAACATGTCTCCCACATAACCTGTGAGGAATTGACTCTGCTGGGTTTTGAACCCTGGTCCCCAGGCTGCTGGGCCTCTTCCCTACCACTGCGCCAGCCTGCCTTTGTGAAATTCCTGGAGATCTGATAACCTTGACTCTGCTAGCAATAGCATCAGTGACTAGTCTCTTCAGCTGTGTCTGGTCAGGTGTCTGGTCCTTGGCCTATATAAGGCACTTCCTGCTTATGTACCTTGCCAGATTATTCTGTGGTTCCTGATCAATTCAATAAAGCTTGTTCCTGTTTCACCTACAAATTGCTGAACTGGATTATTGCTGACCTTAGCTGCTGGTCTCCACAACCTTGTGATTCCTATATCACTACAGAATAATCTGGCCCTTTCATGGAAACTGCCGGGACAGATTCTGCATTGGCCCAGCAGGTTGCTTTATTTGCAAGAATTGTGCAGACCCAGGCACAGACCATTCAAGTGCTGCAGGACCAGGTAGCTGAACTGCAAAGTAAAGTTCAGTCAATGCACAGTGAGTATACCAGCTACAGGGCACGTGATGTTGCGGCTGCTACTTTTACACCTGCACAAGACGCCCGCTTGCCCCTACGAGAAAAGTTTGGAGGAGATCGCAAAAGATTTAGTGGTTTCTTAAATCAATGCCGTTTGCACTTCATGATGTTACCTCACCTATTTACATCTGAAAGAGAGAAGGTGGGATTTATTTTTTCCCTATTCAAATATGAAGCCCTGGCTTGGGGCTCCCCTCTTCTGGAACAGGACAATCCAGTCTTGGGTAATCTAAATGACTTTCTTGAGGCCATGTGCCTAGTTTTTGATGACCCAAATCGATGTGCTACAGCAGAAGCCACTCTCCTTCATTTGCATCAAGGGAGGCGCTCTGTGGCTGAATATGCTGCTGAATTCAGACAGTGGGTTGCTGATACTACCTGGAACCAATGAGCCCAGAGGTTCCACTTCAGAAAAGGTCTCTCAGAAGCTATAAAAGATGAGCTAGCTCGTGTTGATCTTCCTGCTGACTTTGATGCATTTGTGTGTTTGGCTATCCGTATTGATCGGAGACTTTCTGAAAGAAGATTGGAAAGACAGGGCTCTTTTAGACCAAGTACTACTCCAATTTCCTATTCAAGAATTTCTACTCCGATCCCACAAACACCTACAGACTCTGAGCCTGAGGCTATGCAGGGAAATCTAATAAGAGGGCACCTTATGATTGCCCAATAGAGCTGTTGCCTGGGGCTGCTATCCCATTTGGCCGTATATATTCCCTTTCTGAGCCTGAATTGAAAGCTCTTCGTGAATACATAAAAGAAAATCTTGCCAAAGGCTTTATTCGACCATCTACTTCTCCAGCAGGAGCTCCTATATTCTTTGTAGAGAAGAAAGATGGCAGCTTACGTCCATGCATTGATTACAGGGACATTAATAACATCACTGTTAAAAAACGCTACCCCTTGCCTCTCATTCCTGAACTTTTGGAGAGACTTCGCTCAGCTAAAATATTTACAAAGCTTGATCTTCGGGGGGCATATCATCTGGTTCGCATAAGACCAAATGATGAATGGAAAACAGCTTTCAGAACCAGGTACGGGCATTACAAATATCTAGTAATGCCATTTGGGCTTTGTAATGCCCCTGCAACTTTCCAGCATCTTATCAATGATGTACTACGAGATCTCCTGGATCAGTTTGTTGTGGCATATTTGGATGATATCCTAATATTCTCGGATAATCTTGAAAACCACAGAAAAGAGGTCCGTATAGTTCTGGAACGCCTTCGTACCCACCACCTATACATTAAACTAGAAAAATGTGAGTTTGAACAAACAGAAATTCAATTCCTGGGGTATGTAATAACTCCTAAAGGTTTAACTATGGAAGCAAGTAAAATTAAAGCTGTGCTGGACTGGCCCGTCCCCAAGAATGAAAAAGATGTCCAGAGATTTGTGGGGTTTGCCAATTTTTACAGGCGTTTCATTAAGAATTTCTCTGCCGTTATTACACCGATCACTGAACTCACACGTAAAGGGACTCCTTTTCAGTGGTCCGATAAGGCTGATACCGCATTTTCCCGATTAAAGACTCTGTTTACCTCTGCCCCCGTCCTGGTACATCCTCAGCAGGAATGACCATTTATTCTGGAAGTTGATGCTTCTGATTCAGCTGTTGGTGCTATACTGTCTCAATGGACTGGACCTAAGATGCTGTTACATCCATGTGCCTTCTATTCCCGCCAGATGGTGCCAGCAGAAAGAAACTATGACATAGGGAATAAAGAACTTGGCTATAAAAGCTGCCTTCACCGAATGGAGACATCTCTTGGAGGGAGCTACCCATCCAATTACTGTCCTCACAGATCACAAAAATCTGGAATGTATTCGATCAGCAAAGAGACTGTCAGCCAGACAAGCGCGCTGGTCCCTATTCTTCTCAAGGTTTAATTTTTTGGTTACATACCGTCCTGGCTCCAAGAATGGTAAGGTGGATGCCTTGTCTAGAATAGCTGACCCCCTCCATACTACCGTAACCAAGACCACCATCTTGCTGGAGGATATATTTATAGGAGTTACATTTCCTTCTGATCTGATGTCTCTCATTAAAAAGGGCTACGCTGAAGACCCAGTTCTTCGTGATCCTCCTCGTGATCTTCATATGAAGATGCTTAATCGGTTTTGGATTTTTCAACAACGTCTGTTTGCTCCGGAGTCAGTGCGACTGGACCTTTTACGTCTCTACCAACCATGACTCAAAACCAGCAGGTCATCCAGGAATCCGAAAGACACAAGAGCTACTTGCCCGATCCTTTTGGTGGCCGAAGTATCATGAGGATGTTAAGAAGTATGTGTCCTCTTGTGATGTATGTGCCAGACATAAGACTCCTCGCTCATCCCCTGTTGGCTTGCTTCAGCCTCTTCCGATTCCTCATCGTCCCTGGGGATCTATATCCATGGACTTTATTGTGGAACTACCTCCCTCTAACGAACATACTACCATTCTTGTTGTTGTGGACAGGTTAACTAAGATGGGTCATTTCATACCAGCTCGTGGTCTCCCTTCAGCTAAACAGACGGCTGACCTGGTTATTCGGGAAATATTTCGCTTGCATGGAGTGCCCGATGAAGTCGTTTCTGACAGGGGAGTGCAGTTTACATCTCGTTTTTGGAAACATTTTTGTTCTAATCTAGGTATTAATGTAAATCTGTCATCAGCTTTTCATCAGCAAAGTAATGGACAGACTGAGCGAACCAACTAGACTTATTTGCTGCAGGATGACTGGCTGGATTTTCTACCCACGGCGGAGTTTGCCTATAACAATGCCCAACACTGCTCCACTTCTTTGAGCCCATTTTTTGCCAACTATGGTTACCATCCAACCTTTCTAGTGAGTCTCCCAATTACTACTTCCATTCCTGCAGTCACTGATCGGCTAACCACCTTACGAGATTCCCAAGACCTGTTGAAGGAGACTCTTTCGAAGGTATAGGAATGTTACAAGAGAGCTGCTGATGGCATAGAAAGGAGGCCCCAGTTTATCATGTTGGTGACAAGGTTTGGCTGTCAACAAGGAATCTTAAGCTTAGGGTTCCTTCTCATAAATTGGGTCAGAGGTTCATGGGACCTGTTGAGATCATCGCTCAGATCAATGCTGTCCCTTTTCGTTTGCAACTTCCAGATTGCATGAAAATACATCCGGTGTTTCACATTGCACTGCTGAAACCTTTCCATGTCAACACTTTCCCTGGCCGAGCCCTGCCTGCCCCACCTCCAGTCATTGGGGATGGTGAGGATGAATACGAGGTGGAGAAAATTCTGGACTCCAGGATCTTCCGCAACAAGCTTCAGTATCTGGTTCGCTGGAAAGGCTATGGTGAGGAGGAGAGTTCGTGGGAACCAGTGGACAATATTCATGCTCCTGATCTCCTTCGGTCCTTCCATGTGCAGTACCCTGCTAAACTGGGTAATAGGGCATCCAGAGGCTGCACCTATAGAGGCAGGGGTAATGTGAGGAATTGACTCTGCTGGGTTTTGAACCCTGGTCCCTAGGCTGCTGGGCCTCTTCCCTACCACTGCGCCAGCCTGCCTTTGTGAAATTCCTGGAGATCTGATAACCTTGACTCTGCTAGCAATAGCATCAGTGACTAGTCTCTTCAGCTGTGTCTGGTCAGGTGTCTGGTCCTTGGCCTATATAAGGCACTTCCTGTTTATGTACCTTGCCAGATTATTGTGTGGTTCCTGATCACTTCAATAAAGCTTGTTCCTGTTTCACCTACAAATTGCTGAACTGGATTATTGCTGACCTTAGCTGCTGGTCTCCACAACTTTGTGATTCCTATATCATTACATAACCATCTGTTGGCTTCTGGAGATTTATCTCCTAACCAAGGCGCCCCATCCTACATTCCCAGTTGCATGTTATACTTTCTGTAACATTACATACCAGAGCCACTTACCTCAAATGGCTTTCCTACCTAAGTAAACTTCACTTTCTTCCTGACCCTTGCTATTCCTTATCTGTTCTTGCCCAGGCTTCAGCTTATTATATTCCCTTTAGATTGTAAGTAGCGAGGTTTCAATCTTGTAGGGTGCTTTGGAAAAAAGCACTTTCTACAAATATTCTAAGCTCAAAACAGGGCTCTCCATTTTTTGCAGTTTGTTAACATTGTACCTTTTCTTGTTATCATACCCTATATAGCGCTACGGAATATGTTGGCAGGTTACAAATAAAAGTAATTAATATTAATAATAATAATAATACAATTTAGCATGTCAATGTAGGAAAAAACAATATAAAGAAATATAAATTGCAGAAAATGTTGTGATTTTCTTCATGAGGAAAGGTGCAACAAAATGTGATGCTACATAACTGTATGAAACATTGTACAGATGTATAGAGTAGTATTTGGACAGATTTGCATCCTTTTCAACATTAAGCAGAGAATGAAAAGAAGTAAGCTAAAGGATAAGTAACCCAGTTATGTAACTACATTATGTAAATATTAATGAACCATTGCATTCATATAATTTAAATAAACTATTTTAAAGAACTGCATTTGAAAACAAGCAAGTGTTTTTAGATTGTAAAAAAGTATGCAGCCTCTTATTTATTTCATTTTATATATAATTATATTGCAATATAATTTACTATTTTGTTTTCTGCTGATCTACTACCCGAGGTAGAGGGAGAGTCTAAATGCAAATTATGTTTCTATCAGCAAGATGGCAATATGACTGCTACAGCTTCCAGTGCTAACAGAGGACTATTGGAAAAAATAATTTATTTACAAGGAAAGACTCCACAGATAAAGTTCAGGACAGAATCAACACAGAGGACGACATGTTATACTGCAGGAGAGAAAATCTGCATATAAAATGTAAAGATGTTGTTAAGTTAAATTACAGTTATTAGAAAACAGAAATCTTGATTATCATAACATATTCACAGAAGAAGGAACCTTTAAATCAGTACACCACTTACAGTTGGGACACATAAAAAGTAATTTTATTTCCTGTCGATTTGCAAGCTTGAGAATGTTGTGCAATTAATTCTAATGCCTATCATCGCTTTTCCCGTTATTTGCAGTGCAATATTGATTTTTTATTTGCATTTACAGTGCTACGAATAGGTGTTTAACCCCCTTGCGGGTCCTCTCTAGGTAGGATCCTCGTAGGATTTTCGCCTTCATTTGCCATTTACGGGTGTGCAAACATTTGCTGGCTTGAGGAATCATAGCAATTGAATAGCAACTTGCAATTTTAGCCTTGCGAAAGTGGCAGATCAAAGGCTTCTGGAGGCTGTAAGTTACGAGTTTGATTAGCGTATTTTTTTTAAGGCTGTAACTCGTAAGCCGTTCTGAGCCCGCAAAAAGATGCCAATTGAATAGCAAAATAGAGTGCAAGCTCACTTACGGGATCTCAAATTCTCTCAATTAAATATGGCCCTATTTCTTTACATAGAAGAACTTGTAATAGTTGAACAACTAATAGTTGATAAGCATTCATATTATGCATAGAGAGAAAAAAGTGTAGTGAAACATCAATAACTAAAAAACAATAACATTATACAAGTTGGTAATAAAATGAATCGAAAATGTGGATAGGATAAGGGATTATATTATATGGTCTAAAATCGCTGTAAAATATTAGCTTTACAATAAAGTTTCCACTTTAATGCATTTGTTTAAATAAATGCACTGTACAAAATTTAGGAAGTATTTTAGAAAAACAAATGAATTAAAAATTACTAGAAAGGCTAGGAAGAGAGTGAAAGTTATGAATGATAAACAATGAGATAAAAGAGAAGACATTTTGTCACTTTAAGACAAGTGCAATGTTTATTTGGGTCGAAAAATTTGAAAAGTCGGGAGGATATTGTTACTTATTGGCAAAGGGCCACATTCAATTCCAAGCCCGTAACTCGATCGCAGACAGACACATTTCTGCGAGTGAGTTGCGGGCTCCCATTGGTCTTCGTTTGTGAGGCTATTCAATTGCAGAAGGGAAAGAGTTACGGGCTTGCTCCTCAAGCACATAAATCCTGTTTTCACCAGTAATTCTTACAGGTAGCCAATCCAAAAATTTGCTCCAAAATCCATTAAGGCCATAGCTTGCGATCCCAACGCAGGTCAATATCCGATAGGAAGTGGAGGACGCCAATCAACGCCAAATAAACGGTTTAAAAGCCTGCAACTTTTGTAAATCTGTGACTGTGCTGTAGCTGAGCAAGTGAACACACAGGCCTAGGCGTTGGTGGGTTTTTGAGCAAGAAAAAGAGAGAGATAGAGAGAGATAGACTAAGAGATTGATAGAGAGTGCTAGAGGGATATGGAGAGTGTTAGAGAGAGATATAAACTGTGAGAGAGAAATAGAGAATGTTAGAGAGAGCGAGTGAGAGTGCCAGAGAGAGAAATAGAGAGTGTTTGAGAGAGAGCGAGTGAGAGTGCCTGTTAGAGAAATAGAGAGTGTTAAAAAGAGCGAGTGAGAGTGCCAGAGATAGAGAATGCTAGAGAGAGAGATAGAGAGTTCTAGGGAGAGACAGAGAGTGCTAGAGTGTTAGGAGAGGGAGGAGTGGAGCAGAGAGAGGGGAACACCGGAGGAGGAGAGTGAGGAGAGGTATGGAGAGAGGGAGAGGAGGCAGCAGGCCAGGGCGGGGAGGTACAGGTGGAGGAGAGCAGGAGGGGGGAAGGATTTGCCCCCAGATGTAGGCACACAAGATGTAGGCGCCTGATCCCAGGGGGTGGAGAAAGTGGGGATGAGGGGCCAACCCCAGGGAGAGAACAGGGAGGCCAGGAACCCCAGGCACAGTTGGCAGGGCAACAGGTTGTGCAAAAGCAGAGCGCTCACAATTATACAGACGAGGAGACAGAAACCCTCCTCAGGGAAGTCCAAGCCCACTGCAGTAGCATTCATGGTGGTAGGAATGTGATGGCTGGCACTAAGACACGTGCTTGGACTGAGGTGGCTGTTGTTGTGGCTTCATTAGGGGTTGCAAACAGGGATTGGAAGTCTGTGAAACACTAATACGATGACATCAGGATGAAGGTCAAGCAGAAGATGGCAGCAGAGGCCAGAGCAGCCCATGGGACTGGTGTTGGGCTACCACTAAATATAACATACTGTGGATGGGAGTGGACCATCAAGGAGTTCATGGAGTCAGCAGCAGTAGTGGGCCTTCGCGGACAGTTGGACACTGTCAAAGTGAGTAAACCATGCAAAGTGAGTATCATAAGCACCATCACACCCTCATATGCACACACATGAACCCCACACACATAGATAACTGACATACAATAGCAATGTAAGATCTCTGGTTATGACTACAGATATGTGAGGCAGCAATAACCATGTAATATTATTATATATTATTTTATCATCATAGTATTATCATAATTGTTATCAATGAAATGTCTGCACAATACCTGTATTCAAAACCCATTCTGAATAGAAGTTGCCAAAGCAGTTTATGTTAGTGTTATGTTTGCTGTTTGTTCAAAGTTAATATAAAACAAAACATTATAAATAGCAATTGCAATTGTATATATTTTGTAATGAGTTCCCCTATCCCTATCTTCCCCATGTTACACTGCACTGTTTAAAGCTTTGTCGCTTAACACTCCAACTGCTTGGAAGCTATCCCCAGCGTTAAAGAGGTACAGCTCTAGATCCACATAGATTTTACATGTATTGGTGTGACACTGCAGCATATGCGGAGACAGACTCTGAGGGACTGCATGTGCGTGTTATATACTAGCCTATCTGGACCATGTCTTATAAGCATGTTAACACCCATTGCTGAGCATTGCTCACAGATTGGTCAGTCTCACAAACTGCATAGCAGCTTTAGATGAGCATGTTTCCTAATTAGTGATGTCCCGAACAGTTTGCCGGAGAACAATTCTCGGCGATTTTTGCATGTTAGCGTTCGCAACGAACGGCGAACACATGCGCTTTTTGGTCCACCCCCTATTCTATATCATTGAGGAAACTTTGACCCTGCACCTTACAGTCAGCAGACACATTCCAGCCAATCAGTAGCATACACTCCCTTCCAGGGCCTTCCATCTGAAGGACAGCCTCCATTTTAGAATCATTCTGAAGCTACATTCGTTGAGAGAGGACATATATTCTAGCTGCTGCTGATTTAATAGGGAAATAGATAGCCAGGCTGTGTATTTAGCTTTCACTACACACCTGGGGGACTGGTGATATCTGCTGCAAGGACAGCAAGGACAGCAACTCAAAAAGCCCTTTTTAGGGCTAGAACATCATTTATTTTATTTTATTTATTTTTTTCTGTGTAATCTAAAAGCATATGCCTGCCTGCTAGCGTGTGTGTGAGGCCTATTGCATCTACTCTGCCAACTTTTGCCAGTGCACAGTGCCACTCATATCTGGGGCAATCTAGTGTACAGTGAAATAAAAGAACCCTTTTTTTACTGTAATCGATTGAATTTCAGTTGCCTGCCTACAGGCGTGTGTGTGAGGCCAATTGCATCTACTCTGCCAACTTTTGCCAGTGCACAGTGACACTCATATCTGGTGCAATCTAGTGTACAGTGAAATAAAAGAACCCTTTTTTTACTGTAATCGATTAAATATCTGTTGCCTGCCTACAGGCGTGTGTTTGAGGCCTATTGCATCTACTCTGCCAACATTTGCCAGTGCACAGTGACAATCATATCTGGTGCAATCTAGTGTACAGTGAAATAAAAGAACCCTTTTTTTACTGTAATCGATTGAATAGCAATTGCCTGCCTGCAGGCGTGTGTGAAGCCTATTGCATCTACTCTGCCAACTTTTGCCAGTGCACAGTGACACTCATATCTGGTGGCACCTTAGATTGCACGCGCAGTGCCCCAAATTTGAAGTGGGAGTACTGACCAAGCATCTTTTTCCATCTCCCGCTTCCAAAAATCCATGCTATATACACGTCCCCTGATAGTGGACGTAACAGGGATTAAACCGATAGGAATAGTACTACTTAACAGTACACACCTTATAATAACGCAGACAGAGGCAACGCGTATAATCTTCCATGCTGTGCAGTGGAAGCCCCCAGACTCTGACCTGTGTATAATCTTCCATGCTGGGCAGTGGAAGCCCCCAGACTCTGACCTGTGTATAATCTTCCATGCTGGGCAGTGGAAGCCCCCGGACTCTGACCTGTGTATAATCTTCCATGCTGGGCAGTGGAAGCCCCCAGACTCTGACCTGTGTATAATATTCCATGCTGGGCAGTTGAAGCCCCCAGACTCTGGGAGTCTGAAGAAGAGGAGTCAGAGAAGGAAGGTCGCTTTGAGGAGGTGGAAGACCAAACACAGCAGGCGTCCCGGGGGGCTTGTTGTCACCTTTCGGGGACCCTTGGTGGCTGGGTGGAGGAAGAGACCTTCAATGACATCAGTGAGGACAAGGAACGGGACATGGCTAGCTTGGTATCCAACCTTGTGCAAATGGGGAGTTTGCAGTTGTGCAAAGGGACTGTTTGCGGTTGTTTGCGGTGCATTAAACGGGGAGATTGGTCTGTTACTGTGAAGCGGGTGTAACTCTTACACTTCCTGATCGATACAACATCATACCTGATGTTTTAAAGCATGTTATTCCAAACAATTTAGGAATGTCAGGTGATTTATGCCCTTTATGGCTTAAAACCAGACTCTGCATCAACTATGTCATTTTCCGTGGGAGTTTTGCCATGGATCCCCCTCCGGCATGCCACAGTCCAGGTGCTAGTCCCCTTGAAACAACTTTCCCATCACTATTGTGGCCAGAAAGAGTCCCTGTGGGTTTTGAAATTCGCCTGCCCATTGAAGTCTATGGTGGTTCGCCGATATTCGCCCGTTCACAAACATTTGATGAAATTTGCGGCCGCTGTTCGGGAACCGAAAATTTGATGTTCGCGACATCACTAGTCCTAATGAACTGCAGACAGCTCACTGCACCAGCATTATATCGATTGATATGAGCCATGGGAACTTTCCTGTTTTCTGACCCTGACTGCTGGTAGCAGCAGTCGCAGTGAGCCACCTCTAGATGTTGCTACATTTTACTGGAGATTAGATTGTCCTGCAGATTTAATGGGTTAGGGTGGTGGTTAAGGTAAGGGTTTAGAATTATGGTAAGAGCTAGGGCTTTTGAGTTAGTGTGCAAGGTGAAGATATTGTGTGTGTATATAATAGTGGCAGCGCCATCTAGCAGCCCTGTGCCTCATTCAGCATTCACGGTCACATGACAGGAATGATCCCAGCCAGGATCCTCAATGATCATGATGCAGGTCAATGTTCATCTGCATGAAACAATCACCATAGCCAATTACAAGTGATCATTATGACAAAGATATGTAAACACACAGCAAAAAATTGTTAACAGAATCAATACTTAAATATGATTATACTATTGTTTTCTAATGTCAGTACCCAGGAGGCATATTCCGTCCACGGAGACACAGGCAGTGGCTCCTCCAGAGCCACCACTATTACTGCCGCAGGTGATGGTTGAGGAAGCAGAGGGCCCGGGCCCATCCCAGGAGGCTGGGACAGCAGCAGCAGGATCATCGTTGGAATCACCCCCTGGGCCCTCATATGCCTCACGAGCATGTTCACAGACCTTTCCGATTCCAACTACCACCTTCAGGGATGTCAAGCTCCTGGGCACCACCGTCGACAGGCCCACTACTGCCACCTCTTGACATCAAGGCTATGCATGTGCCGGACCGCAATCCTCTACGACAGACGTTGATTTCCCAGCAGTGGTTGGTCCAGCAGTTGGACAAGCAGATGTTGCAACCAATAGTGCCCCTGCAGATGCTGCAGCCCTTGGTGCCACAACAAATGTCTCAGCCATTGTTGCCACAGCTGTTGTCACAGCGGATGATGCCCCAATCGACAGGGCCAACACCATGGGCAACAGCATCCACATATCTGGCACCATCTCAAGTTCCCACAGCACTGTTTCAAGTGCCAGTACCTCTGTCCCAAGAAGTGTCAGTACCTCTGTCCCGAGAAGTGCCAGTACATCTGTCTCAGGAAGAGCCAGTACATCTATCTCCAGTGCTAGTATTTTCACCATTCCCTAGCGATTCCCTATCGTCAACACCATCCCAATACCTACTGAGTACATCTCTGGCCTCCCCACAATGCATCCATGATACACCATCTGGAGACGGAAGTTCTACATGCTCCACCACCTCAGCCAGAGACTACAGCATCCGTTCACACTTTACCACCAATGCCAGCTGCTACACAGAAGCCACCTCAGCCAGAGGCTACAACATCCACTCACACCTTACCGCCAATGACAGATGATACACAGCAGCCACCTCAGCCAGGGGCTACAGCATCAGTTCACACTTTACCACCAATACCAGCTGCTACACAGCAGCCACCTCAGCCAGAGGCTACAGCATCTGCTCACACCTTACCGCCAATTACACAGATATACAGCAACCACCACAGTTGGATGCGCCTCTCGATCCAAGACCTCCTGCACGTAATAGAAGGAGGAGGAACGTGTTTCCTGAAGGTCTGGGCCCAGTGCTCAGGAAGAGGAAGTAGAAGTATAATAGACATGTGAAGCAATTTGAGGCTCCACCTCCTGTTGAATATAATTTGCCTAATTTATTGTTTCCCATATATCATGGCCTGTCTGATGGCTCCTGAGGAGAGGATTGAGACCCACTGCCCTAAGTCCTCCTCAGCCACACTCCACAATGACTATCATTTTATATTAATGTTGACATGCTTATGGCTGCCTACAGAGTGTGTACACATATGGTTATGTTGAATATTTCTGCAATTAATGTTCAATGTGTATTGCCATTGAGATGAGCTGTTGAGGGCAATCACAATAGTGTTCTGTTTGATATCTTCTTCTTGCCTCTGTAGGTTTTAATGTCGTAATCTCACGACCATGAAGGCATGTTCCTCAACCTCCTCTTTCTGTGTTACATATTCTACTAATCAATTTCAGATAATTTCTTCATATCTGACAACACACTATGTGTGGAATAGATCTATATGACATGATCCACGTGTCTGTTCATCTGTTTCATTGAGCCGATGCAGACAAGTTGCAACTGCTATGCACATTAATGTTTTCTCCAATTACATGGAGTCATTTATTACTATCATAGTTCATTTATAATGCGCCAACATATTCCGTAGTGCTGTACATAAGTTAAGTTCAGACAGAGAAAAATACAAATTAACATATAGCAAAGCAAGGATGGCCCTGTATTTGAGCTAGGAATCCAATGTCCATGGTGAATTCCCAAAGTACTTAGGATAGAAACTCGCAGAATTACAATCTAAGGTATAGTGAGTGGTAAAAGAGGGAGCGAGAGGTGATAAGTGTGTTAGGGTGGAAGGTGATACGCTTCTTTAAAGAGATGCATTTTAAGTGAGGATGAGCTGAGATGGAATAGGATCCTCAGGACAGGTAGTGAGCAGTTTGGAGACTTTATCCTCTGTAGCCGGATCAAAGCAGTTTGAAGTGGCTGTGGTATTAGAGAAGAGAGAAGACTGGGTGTTGTTGGTTGGTTTAGAGGGTGGAGTGTGAGAGCCACTATGTGATAAGATGGTTGGCAAAGTCTTCAGCTGTGAGAGAGGAAGGGATGGGAGGAGGTGGTGGGCGGAGGAGAGTATTGAAAGTGGCAAACAGACGCTTGGGATTAGAGGACAGAGTTGATATTAGTGATGTAGGGTACTGCTGTTTGGCAAGGTTGAGGGCAGAGGAATAGTAGCGTAATATAAATTTGTTGGAATCTGCTGAAGTGCGTGATTTCCTCCATAGTCGTTCAGCAGTGCGGGAGCAACTCTGGATGTATCGTGTTTGTGTATTGTGCCATGGTTGTGGATGAGAGCGAGGGCATCTGCATGTGATTATGGGGGCCAGAGTGTCAAGGGTGGAAGAGAGAGTAGAGTTGTAGAGTGAGGTGGCAGTGGCAGGACAGTTGAGATTGGTGATGGGGCTGAGAAGGGGTTGGATAATAGCGGAGAGCTGAGCAGGGTCAAGTGCTCGCAGGTTTCTGTTTGTGATGGTGGTAGGGGTTGGAGAGGTGTGGTGAAAGAAAGATGTGGTGAGGTTGAAGGTAAGGAAGTGCTGGTCAGATAGAGGGAGTGGACGGTTGACTCGGTAGGAGGTGGTGCTGAGATTGGTGAAGATAAAGTCAAGAGAATGTCCAGCATGATGAGTAGAATAATCTGTTAGTTGTGAGAGGTCAAGGGAAGAGGTGAGTGCAAGCAGTTTGGCTGCTGCTGGGGAGTTGGGAGTGTCAACAGCAATGTTAAAATCTCCAAGTACCAGTGAAGGAACATTGGAGGAGAGAAAGTGATCAAGAAATTGAGAGGGAGTGCCTGGGGGCGATATATCACAGCTACACATACTGAGATAGGTGAGAAGAGGCGATTTCTGATGATCCCTTTTCTCACCAGATTACATTTGCAGTAGTGTAGTGACCACATGTGACCCTGGTAGATGCTATGCATCATGCTTATTCTGGACTATACATTACCCCCTTCAGGTATCCTCTCATTCACAAGCACAACCTGTTGCCCTTCCGGTATCCAACCACAACACACCCATGATATTAATGCACAGTTGTATGCTGATGAACATGTGCTCTGTGTATCTAATAAACAATGATATTTTCATACTGTTATCAGTGTAACTGTGTGTTTGTAATGTACCATGATTGTGAACCACAAGATTAATTATTGAAACTAACAATTACTATTTTGTAAATAGTTCTTCCCTCTCTATACACGTCCTGTGTTAATGTAGAGTTAGTCATAGCAGTGTCACCAGTGCAGCTGGTGGTGGAGGTAATATTCCTGGGTTAGATTTAAGCCACAGCTATGTTTGATATTTGGGTTTCCTAACACATGGAGATATGTAATCATGTTATATATTAGAGCATATGGCAGAATGAAGTACAGTTGTGTAATGTGTATATTCATATATCTATACACACACTTGTTGCAGTTCTCCATCTCTCCATCCACTAGATATATGGGTACATTGATAATAAGATGACAGGCAGGGGGCTTGAACCAATGATTTAACATTAAGGATATATGTTATACCCATATGTCATCTACTGTGCCACCATACCTCCCTAACACTTGCATTTTAGTTCACTATGGTGATGTGCACCATTTACAGACACCCGTCTCATTCTATATGCTGGGTTTTGTGTAATGACTCCCAAGGTGGAACTTGATTGACTAGATTAATCTACCCTCATGGTTCAATTCAAATAATGCACACACATTGTGAAAATGTACACCCCTAACTGATCTTGCACGGCACTGTTGACTATCATGGTCCTCTCCCAGTACATCATATGCCTGTTCTGTGGTTCTGGACCCCCCTGCAGCTCTTCACCCACACCAAGGTCATCCTCTCTGTGTGCAGGTACACCTATATCCCCCTGTACCTATGCCACTAGAACTCTGTCCCATACCCAATCAAAATATAATATAATATAATTTAAAAACATTTTGACCATTAGCATGTAAAGTTTTTCATGAGAGCAAACTATAAATATAAGTACTTAATTCACATGTAATCCCAGATCTCAGCTATGACAATAGAGATGGCAGGCAGTGTGTGGCAGTTTTCAAAACTATTCAACTTGTATTTTAGGAGATGCCAACAAGAACTGTGATAAGAGCAAAGTGGAGGAGAGGGATTGTGATGACAACTCACAGAATCACTCAGTAGAACCTCTGCTGGGTCAGACTGTACCGTGACCATTCAAATGATTGTCAGCATGTTTTCCCAAAATGAGTGTTCATGTCTATATGAGCACAATCTACTCTCTATAATCTTACAGCCTTATTAAATTGTATTTCGGCCAATTCTAAAAGGCTCCATATAAGCACAGAACATATTTTTTTTACAGAAGTTTTTAGTTAGTGAATTTCTATCCAAAAGTAAGGTCTTCACTAACTAAAACTTCTATAGAACCATTTAGAATTGGCTGAATAGCAATTTAATAAGGCTGTTAATGTCTAAGGGCGGATCTTATAAATTCCATGGGCCTCCTTCAATTGCAACTTGGCCAATTCAATAGGTCTCTAAATAAGCACATAGCATATATTTTTTTAAAGAAGTTTTTAGTCACTGAAAACCTTGCTTTTGGATAGATGTTTACTAAGTAAAAACTTCTTTAAAAAAATATGTTATGTGCTTATTTGGATCCCTATTCAATTGTCCAAATTGTATTTGAATGAGGGTCCATACATTTACTTAAATTGTGAATTCTTTCGCTATGCTGTTCATTTTTCAAGACAATGACAGATGAAGCACCACCTACAGAGAGAAAACATGTAGTATAAACTGAAAAGACGTTGATGTTGAACCTGCTGTTCAATATGCAGTATGGGATGCAAACTCTTGGGCCCTCATTCAATTGCAATTTGGCCAATTGAATAGGCCTCTAAATAAGCACATAACATAATTTTTTTAAAGAAGTTTTTAGTTAGTAAGAATCTATCCAAAAGCAAGGTTTTCACAAACTAACAACTTAAAAAAAAAAAAAAATGCTATGTGCTTTTTTAGGGCCCTATTCAATTGGCCAAATCGGAATTGAATGAGGGCCTAAGAAGCTGCTGACAACATGCATACCAATGGATACATGAGGCATGAGGGCAGATGCAATGCATTTGGAGAACATCTAGTACCCTTAAGACTCTGATACTGCTTTATGCATTTACTTTGTGAAACTAGCTTGTGAATCCTCTTCAATGTGTAGATAAAAGGCATTTGGATCTGTAACCGATAATATAAAGAGACTTTAATTGAGATTTCTATGTGTATGTCCTATTCAAATATACCCACTCTTTTTTGTCAACTGGGATTTTTTTACTTATGTTCTTTAACATTGCTGTGTTTTAATGTTTCAAAATGTTGTCAGAAAATTATACTTTTTACTTCCATGCATACATTTTGTCGAACTATTTGGATGTTTTTCCCAGGTACAATATCTGATATCACATATAATTGTTGTGGTCACGCAATGTTAAAAGTTACAGGCTTGTGCATGTGCAATGAGTGCCGAAGGCCATTAGCGCCGTGGGAAAACCGCCAAACAATGCCAATGGTGCTTAGCCCGATGCATGCAATACTAAAAAAGGATAGATAGTCGCTCAATACTCTCTTTTATATGCATTATATATTAAACCCTTAGGAGCTCATCTCGGACCCTGCACAACTTTGCTTCAATGAGAGCCTTTGGAAAACCACCAAAAAATGACAATTACTTCAAAAAATTACTTACAACCTCACACACAGCACAGGGAGAGAGGCAGGGAGCCTGTGAGAGAGGTTGCAAGCTAATTTGAGGTTTAATTGGCATTTTTAGGAGATCGAAAATCGGCTAAGCGAGGGAAAAAAATGGCGTCCGTAAACCCGTAATTGTTTGAAAAAAGGCTCAAAACGAGGCTGAATGCAGTAACACTTAGCCGCTCATTGCGATCCCCACAAGACTTTGAAAACAGAGCCAACGTTGCTCAGCCCGAGGCACGCAAGACTAAAAATGGATAGATAGGTGCTCAACGGGAGACTTGATCAGGGAGAGACGGGAGAAAGACACAGGGGAGAAAGACACAGGGGAGCGAGAGGGTGGGAGGGTGGAAAGAGACACAGGGGTGAGAGAGGGGGGAAAGAGACACAGGGGAGGGAAATAAGGGAAAAAAACAGGGCAGGGAGAGGGGGGGAAGGCGATCATCTCTGGGCTGAAGGCACACAAAGCAGGGCACTAAAGTGTTGGGTTGGATGATGTCTGCAATGAGCGCTCATTGCAGGGCTCACGATGAGCACCAAAGGTGCTCATTGTGAGGCTTGTCAAGTAGAGGGGGAGAGGCTTGCAATGAGTGCCAAAGGCGATCTTTGAGGGGGTTGTGATGAGCTCCAAAGGTGCTCATTGCGAGGCATGAAAGTGGCAGATTGGTTAAAACCTGCAATGAGCAGCAAAGCCGCTCATTGCGGGGCTCACAATGAGCACCGAAGGCGCTCATTACGAGGCTCGTAAAGTGGCACTAAAGATGACATCGTCTTCAATGAGCGCCCATTGTAGAGGGGGGAGAGGCTTGCAATGAGCATCGAAGGTGCTCATTGCAAGGCATAAAAGGGGTGAGCTGGCCGAGGCTTACAATGAGCTGCAAAGCAGCTCATTGCGAGCCTCGTGATGAGCACCGAAGGGGCTCATTGAGAGGCCCGCAAGTTAGAGGGGGCAGAGGCTTGCATTGTATGCCAAACAGCATTCAAATTTTATTGTCGGCATTTTTGATTCTAGATCCAGATATCTGACAAACAGATTCTTATTCAACTATTCAGTCATATCCCATTTTGACATAATAATTTGATGCTAACACTGCCACTGAAAGACTTTCCACTTATTTACTACCCTTTGTGTAATGTCACCTCTAAACCTACTGACTTCAAACATCAAATTATGAATGTTTTCTGCTATCTTTAAAAACAAATATTTAGAATTTTTTTAATAAAATTGTGTATTAAAGCTGTTAATTATTTCACATGTGTACTTTTAAATACTATTATTAATTAACACGTACATTACATTTCATTTTCACAATGTAAACACATGCTTTTGTGCCAAAAATAAATACAAAATTCAGGATGTTTTTTTATTGTTTACATTTATTGAAATTCAGTAGTAGTAAACTGTTTTAGCTGATTGCAAATATCTTATCAGAAACACCAACAATTAAACCAATAGAGGAGTAAAATAATAGGTTTAGATTAGAATAGCTGTGCTCCATATGGTGGATATTTGAATATGATGATGCCTAAAATGTAATAAAGATAAGGACAATAAGTGTATATCATTAGCAACACGGCTCAAAGTGAAATCATATAATGTAAGTATGCCACTCATCTCTTTTACAGTATATGCATTATATATTAAACCCTTAGCTATAGCAATTAGAAGGCACAATGATTTAACTGGCATTAGGTTTTGGAATATCAATATATATTAGATTACATTATTCTTTTGCTTTAAAGCATACATATATTGATCCTTAATCTATTGAAATTATTATACCAATTTAGCGTTTTGTCTGATCTAAAAATTAACACAAACAATAATACACAATGTCAATGAAACTTAACAATAATACTCAACTTTATCCAAGCTTTATTAACAAAAAATACTAATGAATTAAAAGAATGGACTAAATTCTCTATTTCCCCACTAATGAGAATAGCAGTCCTAAAGATAAATCCATTTTTATGTTTATTTAGAAAGTTAACAAAAAGAGTTCTGTCAAATGTTCTGGAAATGTTCAATATCTTTTCAGAAAATATATCAGGAATTTTAAACTAGCTAGAATTCATGAAAATATACTTCAAAGACATAAAACGTTCTGTGGACTATAGGCTCTAAATAGAAAACACTATTTTTTAGCAACAAAATGTATACAGCTGATACAATGGCACTACTCTAAAATACCATTATCCTGGATAAAAAAAGAACAATGTATATGTATTTCACTGTAAGTTAAGAGCATTGTTTAAGTGTATCTAAAAGACCAAGGGCCACATTCTAATCCTACATTTTTGGAATGAGTAGCTGCAAGGGGAGGCCGCAAGCTACTTAACTATTCAATTTGCAGCCTCCGGTTGGTTGCGCCTTCGAGCTGCGATCCCTTGTGATTTGCTCAATCTCAGCTTACTTCCGTCAAAGCCTTTGAACTTGCGTGGCCGCAAGTGTTGCGGCCCCAAGAAATCCCCAATCGCTAAAATCGAGCCACAGCTTACTTACACCAAAGAGATCCTGCAATGCTCTTACTTACAAAATGGAGCACTAATTAAGCACATACAAGCTATCCTGTACTTTAATGAGATGTGAAAGTGATTTTAGGTTTTAAAATTTATAGTACAACATTCCCCTACTCTCAAATCACATATATAGTTGTGAGCGTACGAGTTGTTGCTAACGCTGCGGGCTCGCGTAGCGAGCCCGCGGCCCTCGCGAAGCGAGGGCCGCGACTCGCGTAGCGAGTCGCGGGCCTCGCGTAGCGAGGGCCGCGGCTCGCGCAGCGAGTCGCGGGCCTCGCGTAGCGAGGGCACTGTGCCAGGTTCTCAGTTGCTGGCATGGAGCGCCGCAGGCGCTCCATGCCAGCACCTGAGGACCTCGCAAAGCGAGGTCTTCAGTTGCAGCAACTGCGACCCTTGCAAAAAAAAGTTTACGTCGTAACACATTACGACACTCGCAAACAACATACGACACACGTTCACACACATTACGACACTCGCAAACAACATACGACACACGTTCACACACATTACGGCCTCGCAACACTCGGACGCAACTCGCGAACATTACAAAATTACAAACACAATACATACACACAGCACATACATAAAAACCTTACCTACACAAACAGGAAGCACCCAGGACCTCAAAAATGCAACTTACAACTTAATTTCACTCAAAATAAAAGAGTTTAGACACTAAATAGTTTGTTAAGCGACACAAAAAATGGCCGACGAATAAAACGAAAACGAGGCTACACACGCAAACACCATACGAGACACGTTACCACACATTACGACTTTGTAAACATCGGACGCAACACGCCGACATACAAACATTTAAAACTTAACAAAGACACACAACAAACACATAAAAAACTTACCTACAGCAAGAGGAACCAGCCAGCACCTCAAAAAAACAAGTTACACCTACATTTAAATCAAAATAAACACTTTAGACACTAATACCATCGCTAAGCGAGAGAAAAAATGGCCGACGAACAAAACGAAAACGAGGCTTCAGACGTAACTACACTACACTTACTCGCAATAATGAAACACATACTATGCGGAACGTATCACAATCATATTAAACACCATTTTGAACAGTAATACGCCTAAAATGGCGGATGGAACGCAAATTGTAAGCTGGAACGCAAATAGCGCATGCGTATTGCGTTCTAACGGTCTCACTTTCCAGAACTTTCTACAAGTTTATAAATACTGCCTATTTCCAACTAAAAAATACATTTCTCCTCAGGTGATCAACGGAGTGACTTCTGAGATAACTGCTGCTTTTACTTGAGAAGACAATTCTTTACTAATTTACTACTTAACATTGTGCAAATTACAACTGACAGGTAAGCTATAATATATTACATTTTATTATCAGGTCAGGTCAAACAAATAAAAAAATAAACTAGGATTTATGTAGTCATCATGTATGGCACATTTATGTGTATAGGCTCCAAAAAAAATTAAACAGACCTTTATGTATAGTGACATCTGACACGCACATATATGTCTATAATGTATAGTCACATGTGACACGCACATATATGTCTATAATGTATAGTCACATTTGACACACACATTTCTGTGTATTGCCCCTTCATAGTGACATGTGACACGCACGTATATGTGTATAATGTATAGTGACATCTGACACGCACATTTATGTGTATTGCCCCTTCATAGTGACATCTGACACCGACATATATGTCTATAATGTATAGTGACATCTGACACGCACATTTATGTGTATTGCCCCTTCATAGTGACATGTGACACGCACATATATGTCTATAATGTATAGTGACATCTGACACGCACATTTATGTGTATTGCCCCTTCATAGTGACATGTGACACGCACGTATATGTGTATAATGTATAGTGACATGTGACACGCACATATATGTCTATAATGTATAGTCACATTTGACACACACTTTTCTGTGTATTGCCCCTTCATAGTGACATGTGACACGCACATATATGTCTATAATGTATAGTGACATCTGACACGCACATTTCTGTGTATTGCCCCTTCATAGTGACATCTGACACCGACATATATGTCTATAATGTATAGTGACATGTGACACGCACATATATGTCTATAATGTATAGTGACATCTGACACGCACATTTATGTGTATTGCCCCTTCATAGTGACATGTGACACGCACGTATATGTGTATAATGTATAGTGACATGTGACACGCACATATATGTCTATAATGTATAGTGCCATCTGACACGCACATTTCTGTGTATTGCCCCTTCATAGTGACATCTGACACCGACATATATGTCTATAATGTATAGTGACATGTGACACGCACATATATGTCTATAATGTATAGTGACATCTGACACGCACATTTATGTGTATTGCCCCTTCATAGTGACATGTGACACGCACGTATATGTGTATAATGTATAGTGACATGTGACACGCACATATATGTCTATAATGTATAGTGCCATCTGACACGCACATTTCTGTGTATTGCCCCTTCATAGTGACATCTGACACCGACATATATGTCTATAATGTATAGTGACATGTGACACGCACATTTATGTGTATTGCCAATGCAACAAAATTAGCTTACAACAAAATCAGTAAACAACTACATTTAAATGACATTATATCTCATGTATACTGATATGTCACACGCACATATATGTGTATCATCTATAGTTACATCTCACACACACACATTTATGTGTGTTGGAAAAAAAAAAAAAATAAGGTTCATTTAACCATTTAAATTTGACTCATGTATACTGATATGTCACACGTACACAAAATAATTACATTAAACTATGTAATGTGCTTCATGTATGTGACATATGTGTGTAGCCCCCAACAAAAAATAAGGTTAATTGAATTAATTTACTGCTATTCAATAGATCAGATAAAGCTGAATCTTTCTATTTCTTTTAATATTCAAACAGACTCTGCATCAACAGCGTCTCTCAACAATTTGCACCGTGCACTGTGAAGCACAATCCCTTTTAAAGAACACCAACAAATTTGAAGAGGTAAGATACAACAAGACATTACATGCTCAAAAGGCCATGCTTTGCTAGATGAAAAATTTTAAATATACAAATAACTATTTCACTTTCTTTTTCAAACAGACACTACAAGAAGACCGGCGGATTAAGATTGGCAGGAAGGCACCGTCTGTCATTCAAAACTTCTATCAAGGTAAAGTATTAAGTATAAACAAGAAAGAACCATGAGCCTCATTCAATTGCGACTTCCTCAATTGAATAGGGCTCTATATAAGCACATAACATATTTTTTATACAGAACTTTTTAGTTACTGAACTTCTAACCACAATCAAGGTTTTCAATAACTAAAAACTTTGCTCAATAAATATGTTATGTGATTATATAGAGCCCTCTTCAATTGGCAAAATTGCAATTCAATGAGGACCTATATATCTTTAATGGCCAAGGGCCTCACTCAAATGTGATTTGCCCATTTCAATAGGGCTCTATATAAGCACAGAGCATATTTTTTTAAGGAACTTTTTCTTTTGTGAACACGTTGCTTTTGGATACAAGTTCACTAAATACAAAATTACGTTAAAAAATATGCTCTGTGCTGATATTGAGCTCTATTCCATTGGACAAAACACAATTGAATGAGGAGCTCACAATATAACAAATGCAGTAACCAAAGGCCCTCATTCAATTGCTATTTAAGGCAATTCAATATGGCTATAAATAAGCACTTTTAGGCCCTTATTCTATTTTAACAAATATATGTGATGTGCTTATTTACAACCCTATTCAATTTTCAACATTGCAATTCAATGATGGCCTTAGAGTACTATTACATTGTAAAAAATGCAATTGAATGAGGGGCAAACTATGCAACATATGGTACACACAAATGCCCTCATTCAATTGCAATTTGCCCAATTGAATAGGGCTCTAAATAACAACATAACTCTTTTTTTAAAATAAGTTTTTAGTTACTAAAAATATATCCAAAATAAAGTTTTTAAATGACTAAAAACTTATTTAAAAAAATATGCTATGTGCTTATTTAGGGCACGATTCAATTAGCCAAATCGCAATTGAATGAGACACAAACTGCTACACACAAAACTGAATTTCTTATTCAATGTTTAACAACCTATAAGCCTTACAAAGAAGCAAAAATAAGAATAACAAAAGTGTTGCGCACCTAATAGCATTGTACAAAAAAACACACAAACTCATAGGAAACTAAATTAACATTCTTCTTTAATGTTTAACAACCTATAACCAGTACAATCAAGAATAAATAACTTTTGCACAAGTGGTGCGCACCAAACAGGATTGTCAAAAACTAAAACAAACACATAGCAAACTACATTAATTATATTATTTCATGGTTCACTAACTATAAGCATCCCAATAAAGGTTAAATAAGTATACCACAAGTGGTGTGCACAAAACTGGATTGTACAAAAAATAACATAAACACATAGCAAAATAAATTTATATTCTTATTTAATATATCACAACCCACAAGCCTTACTAAGAACCTTCAATAACAATAACAAAAGTTGTGGGATTGTACAGAAAGTAAAAAAAAAAAAAGATAGAAAAAAATAACCATAACTGATACAATACAGTCAAATTAATACATTTTTCAATTATTTAAAATACATTTCACTCAAACAACATTTTCTATTTTATATTACAACAGATACTGCGTGAAGACAATCGGACGAGGACTTTTTCCACAGGACCGGACCATCGGACGAGGACTCGGACCAGACCAGCAGACGAGGAATTTCAACACAGGACCAGACCAGCAGACGAGGAATTTCAACACAGGACCAAACCATCGGACGAGGACTTTCACCAACGGACCACAACATCGGACGAGGGATATCGCCACAGGACCACAATATCGGACAGGGGCTATCGCCACAGGACCACACCATCGGACGAGGACTTCCAACAGAGGACCACACCATTGGACAACGATTTTGAAACGAGGACCAACAAACATTCGGATTTAAATCACACTTCAACCAAGGTAAACTATAATAAGTACTAAAGTATAAAACTAAAGAAACTGCTTTCAGTTGCATCCGTGTCAACAGAAAAATAAAATAATTAATTTACTATCTCCCTTATTTTATTTAAATTGCTACTATGCAATACATAGCTCAATAACCACATCACTTTTTTTTCAGCAAAGAAGTTTTGCAGTGGTAAATATCTATCCACAAACTAAGTTTTTAATAAATAAAACCATTATTTTAAATAAATATGTTACATGCTTATTTACAGCAGTATTCCATTGGACAAATTCTGAGCCACTGAAGACAGGAATTATAAATTTAACGAAATATCAATGATACATTCATGTTTTGCCTTTTATTTCACCAATTGTGCACAATAATCTTTAACAGGAATTACAAATTTAAATATACACAATTACATTTATTTGTTTCCGTTTACAGATTAATATGGCTGATAACGAGACCAAAGAAGAGAAGAAAAGACGTCAAACTAGAGAAAGACAAGAGAGATGGGCCGCCCAGCAGACACCGGAGGAGAAAGAAATTCGAAGAGAAAAAGAACGCAAAAGACTTGCAAATAAAAGAATATCAGCTGCAAAAATGAAAGATACAACCAAAATAAATAAAAAAATAATAAAGCATTTACAAACTGTTCCTAAAACATCAGATGACATTTTACAACATACCAGTCAAGACAGACCAAAAAAAACAACTACAAAAAAAAAACATTTACAAACTCTTACTAAAAACTTACAGGAAATTTCAACCGAACAAGTCCAACATATACCAAGAAAATCTACGAAAAAAACTAAACATTTAGAACCTGTTGCTGAAACATTTCATGACTTTTCATCTGATGAATATCAAAGTCAACATCCAATATGCGTTGCAAATTGTCCTTTACTGAAGTCTTTAGCAGTAGAGGTTCATAGTTGTGGGGACATGACTACTCAATGTCAATTTTGTGAGGCTTATTATTTTAAACAGGAGAGACCCCGAGATGGACAATTTATTAGTTGTTGTCAAAAAGGAAAGTTCAAACTTCCACAAAGGAAACAATTTCCAACCTATTTACTAAATATTATGACTGAACCTACTTTTCCAAATTACAAAAATTTTAAGACAAACATAAGATCCTACAATAGTGCCATATCATTTGCATCTATGGGGGCAACATTGGCTGCTAATGTACCAGGACATGGTCCTTACTGTTTTAAAGTCCAAGGACAAATTTATCATCGGACTTCACATTTACATCCAGAGGAAGGAGAGCAAAGAAAATTCGCTCAACTATATGTCCTAGATACAATGGAAGCTGTTGACCAACGTATGCAGATGGAAGAAAATAAAAAATGCTTACCCAGTGTTTTTATAGAGCTAAATAACATTATGGACAACAATCCCTACAGTAAAGCTTACAAACAATTGGCAGAAGTAGAAAATGAACAACTACTTCATGCACAAAGACATCAATTACCCATGCCAAAGGTTAATATGGTGCTTAAAAGAGACAGACATACTGATAAACGTCGTTATAACTTGCCAACATCAAATGAGGTTGCAATGGTCTTTCACAATGATGAAGGAGAACCACCATTTCAAAGAGACATTAGAGTATATCCCAGAAATGAGGACCAACCATTTATTAATATTAATATCTTAAGTCCAAATTTAGATCCAATGACATATCCCATCTTTTTCCCACACGGAGAAGCAGGTTGGCAACCAAAATTAACCCTTCCCAGTTACCCAAATGCTAAAGCCAGAATCCGAAATAATGTTTCTATGCTTGAATTTAAAGTTGCTCAAATTGCCATTAGAGATGAATTTAATCCCATTTTATGTGGTGGAAAACTAACACAACAATGGATTATTGATTCATATTTGCAAGTTGAGGCAAATAATTTAAACTTTATAAAATATCAACAAGATAAACTACGTGTAGAACAATATTGTGGACTCATGGACTATGTTGCTGACGTGGCTACAAGCAGAGACATGACAGCTGGCAAAGCCATCATTTTACCATCTTCCTTTCAAGGATCTCCTCGAAATATGAGAGAAAGATACAATGATGCTATGGCTATTGTGACAAAATTTGGAAAACCAGATTTATTTGTGACATTTACATGTAATCCACAATGGCCAGAAATTAATCAAAATCTACTTCTTGGACAAAGTGCTTCAGATCGACCAGATTTAGTAGCTAGAGTTTTTAAGATAAAATTAAATGAATTAATACGTGACTTTACTATAAATCAGTTATTTGGCAAATGTCTTGCTTATGTATATACCATTGAATTTCAAAAAAGAGGCCTTCCACATGCACATCTTCTCATAATACTTCAAGACAAAGATAAATTAGATACTTCGGACAAAGTGGATGCAGTCATAGTTGCTGAACTACCGGATCCAGAACTATATGGTAGACTATATGAGATTGTTACTCATCGCATGATTCATGGACCCTGTGGAGACCTTAATCCACAATCACCATGTATGGAAAATAATCAATGTTCAAAAGATTTTCCAAAAGATTATAGAGACAAAACATATGCCAATTGTGATGGATATCCACTTTATAAAAGAAGAGAAGGAGATAGTGCCATTATTCGTGGAAAAAAAGTGGACAATAGATATGTAGTACCCTACAATCCACATTTACTCATGAAGTACAACGCCCACATCAACGTAGAAGCCTGCACTTCCATCAAATCCATTAAATATGTCTACAAATATATTTACAAAGGTTACGATGCAGCTACTGTAGTCGTCAAAAGTGCAGACAACCCTGAAAGTAGTGAGTTAGTACATGATGAACTTGCATCTCATGTAGATGCTCGCTATGTCAGTGCGCCAGAAGCTATGTGGCGGCTTTTAAAATTTGAAATGCATGATAGATCACATGCAGTATATAGGTTAGCAGTACATTTGCCACAACGACATTTAGTCTATTTCCATTCTGGAAATGAAATGAATGCATTGGCCCAAAGTGAAGATCGTCACACTACACTAACTGCATGGTTTGCATTAAATTCCACTGATGCTCAAGCAACACAATACTTATATATTGAAATTCCATATCACTATGTTTTTGTGAATGGATTATGGAGAGCAAGAAAAACCAGAGGCAATAAAATAATTCCACGAATTTACACAGTCAGTCCAAGAGATGTTGAACGATTTTGCTTACGGATATTACTTTTAAATGTTCCAGGAGCACAAAGTTTTGAACAATTAAGAACTGTTAATGACATTGTATATGAATCCTTCCATTTAGCTGCAAGAAATAGAAACTTACTCGCTGATGATACAGAGTGGGAAAGATGTTTAGAAGAAGCAGCACAATGTCAAATGCCACGACAGATGTTTGCCTTCCTCTGGATCAATTAACAATAATTAACAATTAACAATAATAATAAATAGTCCAAATTAAAAAGATCAATAGAGATCTAAAAAGGTTGAACTTGATGGACTAACTCTTTATTCATTCTCCAATACTATACTATTAATAATTATTTAATCAATAATTTAATTAATAACTAATCCGCATATTGCAGATCAGAGGAGATCTTAACAGGTTGAACTTGATGGACTGAAAGTCTTTTTTCAACCTTAATTACTATGTAACTATGTAACTATGTAACTATGTAACTATGTAACTAGATGAGAGAACAATTTGCTTTTATTTGTATCTTCTCAAATGCTCCAAATGCATTAGCTTTGTGGGAGACTTTTAAAAGTAATATGGCTGAAGACTTTATGCGACGATACAATGAACCCATTGCACACTTAAAAGCCTTAATGGAAATTCAAGAAGTCTTTTTAACTCATGGATTAAGTTGTGCAAGTTTTAATTTGCCTGATCCAGGTCTAATAGATGACATTAACTTTGAAGACTATGACATTCAACTACAAGCAGAAAGAACACAAGAAAGACTTGCAACTTTAAATACACTACAATTGCAAGCATTTCATGCCATAAAAAATGCTATAGATGATGACATGGTGACAGAGCGTTATTTCTATCTTGATGGACCTGGCGGATCAGGGAAAACATATTTGTACAATTTATTAATGAGTTCAGTACGAGCACAAGGACAAATAGCAATGGCGTTTGCCACTACTGGAATTGCTGCACTTTTATTAGAAGGTGGAAGAACTGTTCATAGTGGATTCAAACTGCCAGTGCCTATTTTGGAAAATTCAGTGTCAGATATTCGCATGACATCCTTACAAGCAAAGAAATTGAAGAAATGTAAATTAATTATAATAGATGAGGCCACAATGATGTCATGCTATGCCCTCCAATGTATTGACCGTTTGCTTCGTGAAGTCATGGATAATATTTTTCCATTTGGTGGAAAGGTAATTTTGTTGGGTGGCGATTTTAGACAAACATTACCTGTCGTTGTACATGGAAATCGAACAGACATTATTGAAACATGTATAAAGTCAAGTACAGTATGGAAACATTTTACCCATCTTCAACTGCAACAAAATATGAGATCAGAAGGCCAAACTGATTTCAATGATTGGCTTATTAAAATTGGAGAAGGAAGAACAGAAAAAATACTACATTTACCTGACGACACTGTAGAGATACCACCTCATATGATTTGTCAACAAGATATTATATCGGCAATATTTGAAGGGAGCATAAATAACGAAGAATATTCTGAGCTTGCCAACCAAGTCATACTGACGTGTAAAAATAAAGATGCATTATCCTCAATAATGAAATCTTAAAAAAAAATAATGCACCACAAAGAAATTATCACAGTGCTGATTCTGTACTTGCTGATGACAATGAAAGTCAGGCAAACTTTTCAACTGAATTCATTAACTCTTTAACTCCTTCTGGAATGCCACCACATATTTTGCAGCTAAAGAAAGGTGCAATTATCATGTTACTGCGAAATATGAACCCAAAAAAAGGCCTATGCAATGGCACAAGATTAATTGTTCAACAATTAAAGGACCATTTTATAGATGCTGAAATTTTAACTGGGACCCATAAAGGAGAGAGAGTTTTCATACCAAGAATAGATTTAGCACCAAGTGAAAGTAGTCTCCCTTTTATACTTCAAAGAAGACAATTTCCCATTATTATGGCATTTGCCATGACCATTAATAAATCACAAGGTCAGACTTTCAAATCTGTGGGTATTTACTTGGAAGAACCAGTTTTTGCACATGGTCAATTGTACGTTGCGTTGTCACGGTGCAAAAATCCACAGGCTATTAAAGTTTACATTGAAAACAAGGAAAGTCAAGGTGATTTATTAGAAGATGGACGTATTTTTACTAAAAACATTGTCTACTATGAAGTACTATAACTTTGCAGGATACAAATTCAAGATGCCAACATTTTTTAAAAGCATTGCAAAATACTTAACAATTGGTTGTTTAATTCAGTCATAATTAATGAAAGTACTGTTTAGGAATGATTCGCCTCACAAAATACTTGCCTTGCATTGTTAGTAAAAATTATGTTAAAATGTTAAGTCACTATGTTAATGTTTCTAATGTTACAAGTTTAAAAAATATATTTGCAAGTTATTTCATTCAACAGATTACAAAGTGGATGTTAAGAGGTCAAGCACCTTTTAAGTCACAATGTAAATATTGTCTGTTATCTTAAGATTACTAACTACATTAATGTTTATCGCCAGTTTATGTGCTCAGTAATGAATTACTTTAATTACGTACGTTTTAAGCAGAGTTTTACTGTATGCCTTCCTCTACATTCAATGTATATTCAAGTTAACAATTATTGTGATAGAAATTGCATGTTAATACTGATTAATTTAAAGGTCAATTGTTTTTACATTCAAATGTTAATACTTTTAATAAAAATTTAGGTTACAAAATGTATTCGCTATGTTCCTGTTTATAATGTTCAAAATTATACAAATGTTTTGTCAACTTCTAAACTTACATAAAAAATAAAGTTAAAGTTTCAAAATATATACTTTGAAGGTTATTGCTTACATATATTTTAAACTTCATGTTAAAATTCGCAACGTTTCAAGAAGGCTTTTTACTTTTTGCTTTCCTATTCATTCAATGTATATTAAAGTTAACAATTCTTCAGATACAAATTACATTTTAAAAAACCATTACATCAACATTTTACAAAAATACACGTTCATATTAAAATACTTCCAAGTGTCAAAAATATATGTTAATAACTAAACAACTTGACAAACATATACATCACATTGCCGTCATTTTTTGACGGGCAAGTCGCTAGTCTGCAAATAAAATACAAATATTTAATGTTCAATTTTCGTGTTCTACCCATCCCACGGGTTTGGAGGTCATTCACCCTTATGGGCTTGATTAACGAGTTATGGGCTTGGAGGTCATTCAAGCGTGTGGGACTTTGGACGGAAAATAAACCTGAAATTTAATATTTGATTTTGGTGATGTGCCAGCTTGAGAATGTTTTGCTATTAATGTCCCCATTGTGTTCCCCATCATTTACAGTGCTGGATTTAATTCTAATGTGCATTTACAATATTCCGGGTTTGCGGCCTTGAAACTCGAGTTACGAGCTAGTGGCAAATGCTTTCGGCCAATTGCATGGTTTGCGATCGGCCGTAAGAGGGACCTCCTTGCGGCCCCGCCCAATTGAATACCAGTGTAGGCGTCGCACTACGCGGTGAAGTAAGCCGGCCGCAATAATTCGCAGACTTGATGCCATTTTACGGCCCCGATTTGAATGAGGCCCCAAATTAGTTAAAAAATATATCCCAATCCATATAACATAATCTTATGGGATAAATATAAAAATACAAATAAATTCACACGTGACTCAAATTTGCCTAGAAACCCATAGCTCAAAATAAAGATTTTGTCCCAATTTTGCGAATTAACCCCTTTTTCAGATGTAAAAAAAAACATATTTATAACATGTTTATTCATATCATAAGAAATGGTGAAATAATGACTTTTCAAGAAGTCAAAATAGGTAATGAAACTTGTCAAAAATGTTGAATCTGAGCATCAAGAAATATTCAGTCTAAAGAAATAAACTATAAAATAGTATACTTTTAGTACAGAATACAAATAATAATAATAGTAATAATAATAAATAATTTCAAGCCAACATGTGCAACATTTTGGGCACATCCATTCATATATAAAAATTAACCCCTATACAATGGTGGTCTCCAGAGACATCCATGGTAAATCTAACTATAACAATGGGCAGCTCCCTATAGACCTCCATGGCATCTAAAAATTAACCACTTGCCACAGAGATCCTTAACGGACCCCATGGCATGTAAAAATAAAACCCATACTCCTTAATGTACCCCCTTGGCATTTAAAATAAACACACAGTGGCCAAAAGACAATAGTCGGCATGGGGGTTCCTCAGATGAAGAGCCACATTAGCATTAGTATTTTTTTAAAGCAGCAAGTATTTTAGTTGGAGACCCAAATGGAATGGAGCCTTATATTAGCTTATTGCTTAAAGTTAGACCCAGTATAATGCTACTAAATAGACTTGGAAGGTATATGGAGAGATAGGCAAAATATACAAATTTTACAAACTGCAGCTAGAACTGTTAAAGTGGCTCAGTTGCTGCAGAAACATCAAGCATTTACCGGCAAGAAAAAAAGCCTCTGTGCTTATATAGATCCCTATTCAATTGTCTGAATCCCAATTTAATAAGGCTGTTAATCTGAGAATTTTTGATATTAGTGATATCACTGATTACATCAAAATATCTATTCACATGTGGTTATAAAAAAGATCATAGCATACAGCCTTATTAAACTGCGATTCAGCCAATTGAATAGGGCTCTATATAAGCACATAGCATATTTTTTTACAGACGTTTTTAGTTAGTGAACTTCTATTTAAAAGCAAGGTCTTCACTAACTAAAAACGTCTGTAAAAATAATATACTCTGTGCTTATATAGAGCCCTATTCAATTGGCCGAATCACAATTTAATAAGGCTGATAATATCTGACTAAAGTTGAATGTTATAGTTAGGTTACTATGAAATGATGTGGTTCATATGAAATCAGACTTGTAGTTAGAAGTCTGTGCCAATTAGCTGTAGTAACTAGTTGTTTATTTTAGCTAACAGCTTGTCTTGGAATAATTAAGGAATCAATTAATTAATTAATCATATTTCAGTAAGTTATAGCAGTTACTTCCAGTTAGTATATATGGCTAAAACTAGATAGAATTAAACAGTGATGCTTATTTATTATTATTTATCACATGTTTAGTTGTAATTGCGAGTTTGTTGGTACCGCTATGTTAAAAGTTACAGGCTTGTGAATGCGCAATTAGCACCAAAGGCACTCATCGCGAGACCTGAAAGTTACGGTCTTGATGGGTGCTTCAATGAGCACCGAAGGCGCTCTTTGCAAGGCCCCCAAGACTTTGAAAAAGGCCTGCAATGTGCGCCAAAAGCCGAAGGCCTTTGATACTCATCGTGAGGCCCTCAAGACTTTGAAAAGGCTCACGATGAGCTCCAAAGGTGCTCATTGCGAGGCATGCGATGAGCACTGAAGCTTTAATGGATGACATTTTTTTTCAAGCCTGTAACTCCCAAGCCGTTTGTGGGTCGCCAAAAGATTGCCTACCACATTACCTTACAACCTCACACACCACAGTTGTAGAGGCAGGGAGCCTGTAAGTGAGGTTGCAAGCTAATTTGCCATTCAATTGGCTTTTTTTAATAGAAAGACACAGGGGAGGGAGAGGGGGCAGAAGGTGGAAAGAGATACAGGGGTGAGAGAGGGAGGGAAAGAGACACAGGGGAGGGAAATAAGGGGAAAAAAACACAGGGCAGGGATAGGGGGCAAAGACACAGTGGGAGGCAGAGTGAGGAAACAGACACAGGGATCTGAGAGTGACGTTGTGATGAGCGTCAAAGGTGCTCATTGCGAGGCCCGAAAGTTGCAAATTGGACGACGCAGGAATGAGTGGTGAAGCCACTCATAGCGGGGCTGGCGATAAGCGCCAAAGGCCCATCATGTATAGGGAGAGAGGCTCGCATTGAGCGCCGAAGGTGCTTATTGCAAGGCATGAAAGTGGCGAATTGGCCGAAGCTTGCAATGAGTGCCGAAGGTGCTCATCGCGAGCCCCTTAAAGTAGACGATGGGAGAGGCCTGCAAGTTAGAGTGGGGAGAGCCTCGCATTGTGTGGGAAACAGCATTGCCAGTCTTCAAATTTTATTGCTGACACTAACACGTAAAGCACTTGGGCGATGAGCACCGAAGGCGCTCATTGCCCACGTGCCTCGCAGGCGAGTCTCGCATAGCGAGGAGAACCGTTAAGGCACTAACACGCACAGCACTTGGGCGATGAGCACCGAAGGCGCTCATTGCACACGAGCCTCGCATAGTGAGGCGAGCCGTTAAGGCACTACAACTCCCAGCACTTGGAGGCAATGAAACACGCGGGACTTAGCCTACAAACACTTAGAAAACGCGGTATCGCCTTACAGACTTATTAAATTGCCATTCGCCCAACTGAATAGTGCTCTATATAAGCACATAGCATCTTTTTTTTAAATAATTTTTTAGTTACTGAAGACCTTGCTTTTGCATAGAAGATCACTAACTAAACACTTCAGTAAAAAAATATATGCTGTGTGCTTATATAGAGCCATATTCAATTGCCCGATTCGCAATTTAATAAAGCTGTTAGGATGCAAGCAATTGACGAATGCACAACTTAGAAAAAAAAACATTACGAGACGCGGGAGGTAGAAAAATTAGGAAGTTAAAGGCCGAACTGCAAAAAACAAAATACATGAAAAACACACAAAAAAAAAAAACAACAAAGAAAACAACAAAAACATCACACACAGCACGGGGGAACAGCCAGGATGTTTGGAAGTGAGGTGGAACGCAAATTTAAGTCGATTTTCAAGAGTTTCGGCACGCGAAAATAGGCTAAGCGAGAAAAAAAATTAACGGCCCCAAAAAAATGAAAACAAGGCTACACCACCAACCACGTACCACTTTCACACAGGAACGTATGGGGCACAAAATACACTACTACAAAGGATGCCAAATACCGCATAGCACATACACAGACGGCGCTACTTTACACTCCGAACTTGCAAATCACAACAATATGCATCTACAGTAGCGCTTTACACATATAAACCAATGGTTTACCCTCGCACACACAGCCTACTTCTAATGCACAGTTGGGACATTCATAAAAATATCCCCACAGGCCAGCAACAGTTCAACTTGACATTATATGCTGCGGGAAAATGAAAAAAGATGGTTAGCTCTTCAGCCTATTGATTGATGGATATATTAATTACAAATAGGTAAAGTATATTAATTCATTAAGTAACTAATTAATTGATTATTATTTACAAAAATATAGACATATGTATCTGTCTTTGTGATGAGCACAGAGGCTGCTCAGAGGAGCAAAAGTATACCAGAGGAGAGGCTCGCAATTAGCGCCGAAGGTCCTCACAGTACAATTACCTTCACATTGTGTGGCAAACAGCATTGCCATAGCTTCAAATTTTATTGACCATCATTTTTTGAAGGGCAAGTCGCTAGTATATATATATATATATATATATATATATATATATATATATATATATAAAATCACCAAACTTTTACAGACATGCTTTCATAGATATACAAACATTGAAAAATTCAAATGAATTTAATCTATTGCATTTTTTTTTTTTAACATGCTACATAGCATGCTATCAGTATGTTATTGCATAAAGTGACAATTTCGGTTTCTTGAGAAGCAATGTTTGTAAGTATTAATGAAAGAGATACATTGTTCGTGTCCTATTATGCTAGCGCAGCACAAGGCAGCAGCAGTGGCGGTGAGCATCAGCTAGATGGCGCTGCCGATATTCCAGTGCCATATCATAGAGTCATGATAAACTGTTATGGTTAGGGTGAGGGTTAGGGTTGGGGTTAGGGTGAGGGTTAGAGTGAGGGTTAGGATGAGGGTTAGGGTGAGGGTTAGGATGAGGGTTAGGGTGAGGGTTAAGATGAGGGTTAGGCTAACATTATAAGCTTAGAAATTCTCTCACATATAGGCAGTGTTGCAAAATATTGGCAGCGCCATCTAGCGGTTGGATGCCGCACTGTAGCGCCGGACCTGTCCCGATAACATAACAGGATAGATCCCATACATTTTTACTTGAAACATAAAAACTATACCAGGAGTTTTAGTTTTTAGTTTTTTCTTTCTTTTTGACTGCAATCAAGTGGAAATTTAATCAAAGTTTTGTTTGCTTTTCTACGCAATGGAGTGGCTTTTGGGAACCTGATCTGTTATAATGAGAGTAACATTTTGGATTAAAGCTTTTTCATGTTCAAGTGGGTATGGCTTTCTTTCATTATAGCTGTTTTTTGTTTTAAACATGAAAAAGTTTATAAGGACATGTGATCATATGCAGAAAAATCTGTTTATTGATTTATTTTATCTGATTTGGGTGGGCTATTTGATATTTATTTGTTAAATCATATAGTTTATAATATGTGAATAATTTCAAGAAACACTTTTAAGAAATTATTAAGGGCTTATGCATGCATTTTTATTGTGATGAACTGAATATATATATATATATATATATATATATATATATATGTATATCGATTTCACATTAATATATTTCTATATATACAGACAACTGTTTCTGACATCAGCATGGGTGCAGTGACCGGTCGTTCGCTTCGGAGCCCCATACGCAACTGTGCTGTCATTTTAAACACACGTCTGGTAGCCCCCTGGTGTGTTTGGACTGTGAGTTTTTCAGCTGTAATGTGTGGGTGGGACCTCACAAACCTTCACAGCCAATGTTCACCTCTGACATCAATGGCACATGGTTCCACACTAGTTTCCACTTTTACCACGGCAGCATGTGGACCGAAAGCCAATGATGATTCCCTTTTCAAAGTCGGATAAATCCCATGTTTTGCAAGTGATAACGATGGTTGTTATGTTTTCAGAATGCCTACCTATCATCTTATATTCCAACCAAGCCTGCTCACAACACGTCCTGCATTTCATAGGCTATGCTGTTGACGTCATATTAATGACCGGAATGAATGACAAAAAAGGTAGATTTCTCAGAAGCCAACAGGTAAGTCAGCAAACAACAGCTCTGAGATACCTGCTAACACTGCCAAGGCTATCTCTAAGAACAAGGGCATTAAAACAGAGTATTATGGAAATAACAAAGTGAAAAATAACCCTTCCCTGCAGAAGAGGACCCTAATGCACTGTGTTCTGACTGTACTAGGAGTTATAGGAATATAAACTGGAAACAGGTATCTAAACATTTTCCCGGACCCGTGAATCCCAGTTTATACAGATATGTACAGAATTTTCACCGAAAATTTCCTTTAATAAAAAAGAAACCAAAAAACTCAACCCTGTATTACCTCAGCACATAGATTGTCTGTAATTCTATTTTACCATTGTGATTGTACAATCATCATTTACTAATTTGTTTATGCTATATTTTAAATATAATTCAATTAATCTATCTAAACTCTCAGGAGACACAGATGCAATATCTTTCAAACTTAACAGCCTTATTAAATTGTGATTCAGTAAATTTAAAAGGGCTCTATTTATGCACACAGCATATTTTTTTCACATAAGTTTTTAGTTAGTGAACTTCTATCCAAAAGCAAGGTCTTCACTAACTAAAAACTTCTGTAAAAAAAACATGCTGTGTGCTTAAATAGAGCCCTATTAAATTTACTGAATCGCAATTTAAAAAGGCTGCAAGCCTTTCATATTAAGTATCCCATAAGTTTGTTTGTTCTTTTAAACAAATCTATTTTGAAAACTATTCCAATTTAAGGTTATAGAGAAATAACAGACCTGACCTCTCAACCCTAGACACCATTGTATAAAAAGTTAGTTCTTAATATACAGACTTGGGGCCTCATTCTATTAACGGCCGTAGGAGATGCGGAGCCGCAAGGACCGGCCGCAAGCTATTTGCCTATTCTATTCCCTTCCGGCTGGGGATTCCGACAGGCTTGCGGCCGGCGCCTTGCTATCCCTTGCGGCCGCACGCGCCGGAGGAAAGCCTTTGATCTTAAACGGCCGCAAGAGTTTCGGCCACAAGAAAGCCCCGGGTGCTATTCAATTGCTCCGGGAACCCTCTCTGCAAGGCTAAAACCGAGCCGCAGCTTACTTGCAGCAAAAAGGTCCAGCAGGCACACAAATAAGCACATAATAAAGCCATCCTGCACTCTGAGGAGACTATAAAGTGATTCATAGCACAACATTCCCCTACACTCAAATCCGTAATTTTTTTTTTTTTAATTCTTGTCAAATATCCGTGGACAAAGTCCCGAGAACTTGGAGCACCTCAGACCCGCAAAGGCTGCGGGATTAGCCTCCGTCAAGTCTGTAAATGGGTAAAATAGACCTACGGGTCGTAAAGGGCTTACTTACAAGTCGTAGCATAGAAAAGCCATCCTGTACTTTAATTAGAAGTGAAAGTGATGTTTGGTTTTAGAATTAATAGCTCAACATTCCCCTACTCTCAAATCCGCAAATAAAGATATTTAACTTCATCTATCATGCAAGCCTGCACGGGCTTGAATAAGGAGCTACGGGCTTGATCATTGATTTTAAAATCAAAGTATAATTTGGCGATGTGCAAGCTTGAGAATGTTTTGCTATTAATCCTCATGCCCCCCCATCATTTAGAGTGCTTTGCAGTGCTGTATTGAATATATATTGGCTTCTACAATGCTTTGTTTGCGGCCCTCCATCTCTGAACCCGTACGGGTTTTAACAAGGACGAGCCCGCGGGACTACGGGATGGAAAGTAATCCGTAAATGATATATCGGATTTGGGCTGATGTGCAAGCTTGAGAGGGTGTTGCTATTAATCCTCATGTCCCCCATTATGATGCCTAGCATTTACGGAGCTTTACAGTGCCATCTGAATTTATATTTGCATTTACAGTTTTCTGACTTTGCGGCCGGAAAACAAGATTTAAGGGCGCTGGGAAAATGCTTCCGGCTGTTTGCATGATATGCGGCCGGCCGTAAGGGGATATCCTTCCGTCTATTTGAATTGCAAGGTAAAGGTAGCTCTACACGGGGCCGTAAGATGGCCGCAAGGAATCGCAGCTTTGCGGCCGATTTACGGACGATAATAGAATGAGGGCCTTGGTATTTTGTATTTTTCCCTTTATTTAAACTTATTTCCCTATTTCCTCTCTGTTCACCATACTTTGGTCATACTCCTTGGTTGTCCTATGTGTGGGCCTGAACTTCTTCCAGGACCATTACCAGACCTCTTTCCAAAACTGGGTATGCATACTGATACAACCAACCCAATACTTTTAATATGACATCTCATACAAGGAGCATCACACCTTGGTCTTATTTTACAAGAAAAACATTTTGCCAGGAATAAGTTACCCAGATTCATGCACAAATCATACCCTATATGATTTACAGCAGGGACAGCCATCTTTCTACACAAAGATTTCTCCTTTGTCATAGAACAGAAAAAATAGACCATGATGGACACTATATTATCCTTAGTATCAGCACTATTAGGTTCCAGAATATCTTCATCACTATCAAGTTACTAAACTAAATGTAATTAAAAGACCCAGGCAAAGTTTTTCTTGGAGGTGACCTCACCTTAAACCTAAAATTAGATTGATCTTTCCTACATCAAGATGGAGGAACCTCTAACAAACGAAATCAGATTAATAATCTCCTAGCCAAACTACATTATAGATCTCTGGAGATCATTCTATCTCTTAGAGAGACAATGTACCTTCTACTCAGCCATTGCCTCTTTGCAGAAGAACTTCTCTGCACCCTCACAAAACATTCATTCTTACCATAATTCCCATCCTATTACATACACTAGATATATTCCATTTCACAGGCTTAAAAGTCAACATTGATAAACAGAAGCACTGGACTGACCCTTCCCCCTCTGAATAAAAACTTCTTCAACTTAACTTTAGCTTTACATGGCAGAAAAATTATATAAAATACCTAGGAATTACTATTACCTCCAATATTGAATATCTATATAAAGCCAAGTATACTGCCACACATAAAACCCCAACAGTTGACCTGAAACAACTAAATTCAATATTGGCTAGGTCATTTAAATAATGTGAAGATTAATATTTTACCACATCTTTCAATCCTTATGCATTGCAATAAACTCTACAGAATTAGACAAATTCTAAATCAAATCTTCAAATTTATCTGGTGCAATAAATCCTCGAGAATTGCTTGAGCCACTATGGCCTGATACAAATCTAAAGGAGACCTGTCATGCAACAATTTCAAATTATATTTCAAAGCTGCCGAACTTGTCTTTATTCCCATTGCACTGTATCTCATCAGCCAACCTATTTTTTTAATGGAGAATTTCCTGATGCGCACTTACACATGGGATAAATTAATTTGGCTGCCCAAACCGCTGTTTGTACTAGATTCTTCCACCAACCCTACTTCTAGGCAAAGTGTAAAATATTGGTCCTGGGAAAACCAAAGATTCAATCTAATCACCACACTATCTACCATGACCCCAATAATATCACACCCCCAATTTTCTATAGGACTAGGACTAGAGCAGGCATGGGGTCTTGTCTCCTAGGCCTTTCAAGACCTAATTTCCCCAATCCCCATAACAAACTAAAAAAAAACACAATTCTTAATGTTGGCAACCAAAAGCCAGATTGCCAAGCAATAGAAATCATAATCACTGAACATCCAGACAGTTAAAAACAAACTAAACTTCATCTTAATAGATGAAAGACTTAAACATATCTTAGCAGAAAACATGACAATATTTCTTAAGCAATGGGATCATTAGCTAGCTTCCAACTACAGTATTTTCTTAAATTAAACCCACAGACATCCTACACAAAAAATCCAAGAAGAGTGGACTGGCCAGGGGAACCAGGGTGGTGGATAGAGATGAAGGTAAGACAAAAAAAAAACAAATACAAACATGAATCTGAAGACAAGGAAAAGTTGTGTTCCCTATCATATGTTCTCCTTCCTTAACTTATTTTGTTTGTTTTGCATATTTGTTTCTAGATCTAATACCTACAATTTAATACCTCCCTTTGTGTTCCACGTGTTTCAAGACTGAAGACTTACGGCTTGGAATTTAATAGGGGCCAAAGTGTCTAAAATATCTCCACTAGTTTAAATGTAATAAACTTTGTTTCATAGATACCGCTCTGTACAAATAAATATCCATATTTCTATAGATTTATAATATAAAGTCCCCTATTCAATTGAGCAAAACTAATTTGCTATTGGAGTCTTTTTAGCTACTGGCAAATGATTTAGCTGAAAATGCCTGCGGTTGTCAAAATTATAACTCCAACCCATCTAAGCATTTGATTTTTCAAGCCCATCAATGTTACAATCGCAAATCGCTATTCAATTGCTACAATTCCTCAAGCCCGCAAATGTTTTCACACCCGTAAATGGCAAATGTTGAAGAAAATCCAACGAGAACCAGAAAGGACTCGCCAGGGGGGTTAAACACCTGTTCGTAGCACTGTAAATGCAAATAAAAAATCAATACTGCACTTTAAATGACGGGGAAAGCGATGAAAGACATTAGAATTAATTGCACAACTATCTTGAACTATCTTGAAAGGTCAAAGGCTTAGATGAGTTGGAGTTACAGCTTTGACAACCGCAGGGATTTGGAGCTTCTAACCCGCAAACCGATTGCAGTTAGCTAAAAGACGCCAATTGAATAGCAAATTAGTTTACAGACTCAATTACGGGCTCTTGTAACTAGAAATTGCTTAATTGAATGGAAGCCATAGTGTGCAAGTCTACTTATAAAGCACAATGAGCAAGTGTGGTCAAATACAGACCTCTCTGTTTAGGAACCACTTAGGAACAAGGCAACATTGTTCCAAAATAAGGTATTTAGTGTTAACGTAGTTAACTAGTTTTTGACTACAATGTGGCAAGATTGCAATGAAGTAGCACATTACTAAAATCAAGTGCATTTCATGTGTACAATGGAAGCTAGCATACTGAGTTTGAACTTCTACATTGTTTAAAGCTACAGTTTGGGGCTTTTCTGCAGAGATTTAACCAAAAACACTGGTCCTTATGACATCCAATCTGCAGATCCTCTATCCATCTGTCATTTCTCAGTTGCATATGCCACCAGGACTGAGCAGCTATTTCTGCAGAGATTCAACCAAATACACTGGACATGATACCATTCATTCTGCAGATTAACTTTCCAACTGTCATTTCTCAGTTTAACCAAAGACACTGGGCCTCAAATCATCCACCAGCTGTCATATTACCATTTCTATTTACCTTTTTCTTTTGCCTCTAGAACTAGAGCCTCGCACACCACCACCTCTGAACTCATATAACTTACCCTCCCAACTACCCTGTCCACACCCACCCAGCTATGGTTTGCGTGTATTTATATTGCAGGTTTAACACAATCACCTGCAATTTTTACAGCTGGGGCCTGTCCCCCCCTGAACTACCATCACTAATTAACAAACTCTTCACTCTCTCTTCAATTACTTGTCAAGCTCTTATTTCTTCCATTGATTACTTTACCTTTTGTTTTATTTATCCCTTTAGAATGTACATTTGCGAGTTTTCAGTTTTATTAAGTGCTTTGAAAAAAGAAAACACCATTAGCCCCATTACATTCGAAGCCCGTAGTGGCAACGGCACACCCGCAAAGGCTGCAGGCTTGAAATTCGGCTGCGTTACAGAGCTATTAAATTGAACCATGCCGTGAGATATGGGCTGTAGACACAAGCCTGTAAACTCTTTCAGCACATTCAAGCTGTAAAGGGGCTGGCCGCGCCGCGATTGTCAATCACTATCCAATTGTAGTATAACGTTGTGTGACAAAGGCCTCTGGTTTCGCTTTATAGAGAGAGCAGGAAAGTTTAGAGAGAAGTAATTTGCAGTTTGTTTATTTATACTCTATTACATATGATTTTACAGTTAATTTTTGATTACACATATTTATAAATTACACATAATTGCAATACATATAATTTAAAGAACACACATAGAGACAGATAGAGTTAGGTCACTCCATACAGCCCCCCCCCCCCCCCCACCACCACCACCACCACCAATTCCATCCCCCAACAATTACTAAATACACATAATACACACAAAAAAAATCCATCCTATATATACAGTAATACTTATTTTTAGTTATTATTTTAATGGAGGGAGGAGAGAGAAGTGGAGAGGAGTGGAAAGGTGGGAAGGAGGAGAGAGAGGAGAAGGTGGCCATGGGGAGTAGTGGTGGGGAGAAGGAGAGGAGTGGTGGGGAGGAGGAGGTGGAGGAGGCGGAGGAGGTGCAGGATAGGAGTGTAGAGGAGGAGGTGGGTGGTGGCAGGGTGGCCCGAGCACCAGGCACATGTAGGAGAGGGACAGAGGGGAAGGGGCCTGATCCTGGGGGGGTTGTTGTTTGGGAGAGGGACAGGCCTCAGGGATAGGTCAGGGAAATGAGGATCCCCATCCACAGTTGAGAGGGCAAGAGGCTAAGGGCAAACACAGGGCTCACAATTATACGCACAGGGAGAATGTGGACCTCCTTGGTGCTATCTGTGATTATTGCAGGGGCGGGAAGTTAGGCTAGGGCATAGGGCTCGGGCATGGAAGGAGGTAGTGGCTGAGGTTACTGCGGTAGGCACATTGCCAAGGGATGTCAGGTCCATCAAGCACCGGTTTGACGACATCAGGGTCAAGGTGAGGAGGATGATGGCCAAGGAGGACAAGAACCAGACTGTGATCTATAATAAGTGGAAAAGAGTCGCCAAGGACCTTCTGAGACAGCTGCCTGCCACTGGAGCTTAGGGCCCGGTGACCCAGCCTCCATGTCAGGGACTATCACATACACCAACATGCCACTACATGTGCATCACACACACTACACATGTACATGATGACCAACAAGGAAACTGACATGTCAGCTCCATGGAATTAACAAGAGATAGATGGATGCTGTCAAATCGCTGTCATTCCTGGGCACAACAACAGTAATCAAGCAATATGTAGTGTATGCAAGCTTATGTAGTTACAGAGCGCAGCCGGAATCAAGATAGCATTAGGAGCCAGGAACGATCAAGACCATGAACCAAAGAATACTGTATATCTCATCTAGCAAATTATAGCTAATCTGAGTTGCAATAAGGAGTATCATTCAGCCTGGCATGGTGCTATAGGGGGAGAGGAGGCATCATCTAATGTCTGAATCCTATCTGGCCGGGATGCTCAGGATTGGGGCGGACCAAAGCGCATTTCAAGGAGTCACTGCAGAGGCCATGAGACCTGCTCTGGTCCCAAGGCCCACATCCCGCTGCCTACCAAGGGTTGCATCCTCTTCTATCTGGACACATAGGGTTCTGTTGAACATGTCACCAATTGATGGTCACTGAGGAATGCTGTTGAGAAGAGATGCTGCAGTCCCTTTGATTTATAAGGCCTTATTTTGTAGGTTTTGTCTTTTTTTATGTACAATTCAGGTCCATGAAGGCATCTCCTGTATCTGCAAGATTTCTGAAGGAAATTTATGAGGTGTAAGGTTTTCCCAGTGACTCTAAGGGAGACATTCCTTCAATGACAGCCCCCCTTAACATGTAGCTCCCAAAGTCTTACAGCTATCATATAGCCAGATCAAAGTCTCACAATAGCATGCTAATGGCAGCCAGCATTAATATATGCACCAGTGAAGCTTGTGATCCTGACCTCAATATTAGTCTGAGAAAACAGATCATAGGGCCTGATGTAAGTAACAGTGAATCTGGCTGCTGACCTTTGTGTCCTCTCCGTATTAATGGGTATTTTCTCATATTGCTGATTATCCAGAGACCTATCTAATAGTTAGCGATGCTTGCAGATTGGAATCAGGTGAGTTGGTATATTGTTACAGTTACAGTATTTACCACTGCACTGCATATGCATGTTGATTAGTTTTTTTTGTTTTTTTTATCCTAGACCTTTTTTTAGTTGACCACATTTTTTCTGATTTTTGTTTTTTTCACCACACTGGATGTGGGAAACTGGATTGGATTACACAGTCCATAATAGAAATTTCTGGAAAGTGTGCAGTATTTTATAGAGTTTGAGCTGAAGTAGAAACCGTTAGAACGCAATACGAATGCGCTATTTGCGTTCCAGCTGTCAATTTGCGTTCCAGCCGCCATTTTGCTCAAAGTAGTTACTTGTTGCATAGAAAACGGTCACAATTTTGTGTGTGCCGCAGGATGAAGTGTTATTGAGTTTGGGTAAGTTTATGAGTATGTGCTTAGCCTTGTTTTCGTTTTTTTCGTCCTCCATTTTTTTTCTTGCTTAGCCGATTTTTTAATCGCGACACTGGGGAAATGCAACTTAAATTTGCAAGCAACCTCACTGACAGACGTCCTGGCTGTCCCCCGTGGTGTGTGCAATGTTTTTTAATGTTTTTTTTGGGGGGGGTGGGGGTTGTGTTTTTCGATGTGCGCGGTTCGGCCATTAAGTTCACGGGTCGTATTTATTTATTTTTCTAAGTCACGCTTTCCTGACGCTTTCCTTTGTAAAGTGTTACGGGTCGTAATTTTTAAAGTGTTTTTTTTTTTGTTTTCAAAGTGCTACGGGTTTTGCAGTGTGATTTGGATAATGAAGGTTTCTGTTGAACTGTAGTCCCGCGGCTTGTAGATTTATGTTGAACTGTAGTTCCGCAGGTCATAGAGATGAGCGCCTATGGCGCTTATCTCCACCAGCGCAGGGAGCGCCTTTGGCACTCCCTGCCTAAGCCGTACAGGGTTGTAGGGATAAGCGCCTATGGAGCTCAGCTCCACCAGAGCAGTGAGCACCTTCAGCGCTCCCTGCCTAAGTCGTACGGGGTCGTAGGGATGAGCACCTATGGCGCTCATCTCCACCAGCTCAAGGAATGCCTTTGGTGCTCCTTGCCAGCAACTGCGGCCCTCGCTTTGCGAGGGCCGCAGTTGCAGCGGGCTTGCTATGTGAGCCCGCAAGCGTTAGCAACAACCCCTATTGCTGAGAACTATATATGTGATTGACATTGTCAGAAAAAATCATGTGTACCTTGCATTTCTAAAAAGCCTGTATACTTAGGGCCTCATTCAATTAACGGCCGTAAAATGGCTGCAATACTGCGATTCCTTGCGGCCATCTTACGGCCCTGTGTAGCGCTACTGCTACCCTGCTATTCAAATAGACGGTGCCGCAAGGAGGTCCCCCTTACAGCCGGCCGCAAATCATGCAATTGGCCGCAAGCGTTTCCTGCTGCGCCCGTAAATCGTGTTTTAAGGCCGCAAAGTCGGAAAACTGTAAATGCAAATATAAATTCAAGATAGCACTGTAAAGCTCTGTAAATGCTAGGCATCATAATGGGGGACATGGGGATTAATAGCAACACCCTCTAAAGCTTGCACATCGCCCAAATCCAATATTTCATTACCGGTATATTTTCTGTCCCAAGTCTTGCGGGCTCGTCCTTGTTAAAACCCGTACGGGTTCTGAGGTTGAAGGACGCAAACTCAAAGCATTGTAGAAGCCAATATATATCCAGCACTGCAAAGCACTGTAAATGATGGGGAACATAATGGGGGGGCATGAGGATTAATAGCAAAACATTCTCAAGCTTGCACATCGCCAAATTATAATCTTTGATTTTAGGTTTAAAATCCGTCTCATGCACTTCAATGGCAAACCCCTTAGCTTGTTATTCAAGCTGTGCGGGCTTGGACGGTGAATGTCCTCCAAGCCCGTAGCTCGTTATTCAAACCCGTGAGGGCTTGCATGATAGATAGCACATGAAGATTGAACATGAAATTAAATTTCTTTATTTGCAGATTTGAGAGTAGGGGAATATTGAGCTATTAATTCTAAGACCAAACATCAGTTTCACTTTTAATAAAAGTACAGGATGGCTTTTCTATTTGCTTAATTGGTGCTACGATTAATAAGTAAACCCGTTGCGAACTGTGGGTCTATTTAACCCATTTACGGACTTGACGGAGGCTAATCCCGCAGCCTTTGGGGGTCTGATGTGTTCCAAGCCCGTGGGACTCTGGACATGGAAATTGAACATGAATAACAAAAAAAAAAATATTTGCAGATTTGAGTGTAGGGGAATGTTGTGCTATGAATTCTAACACCTACAATCACTTTCACGTCTCATCAAAGTACAGGATGGCTTTTTTATGTGCTTAATTGGTGCTCGTATTTGTAAGTAAGAGCCTTGCGGGACCTTTTTGGTGTAAGTAAGCTGCGGCTCGGTTTTAGCTAATTACGGCCTTGACGAAAGGGTTCATGTAGAATTTGAATAGCGACATTAGCTTTCTTGCGGCCGAAACTCTTGCGGCCGTGTAAGATCAAAGGCTTTCCTGCTGCGCGGGCCGCCGCAAGGGATAACAGGGCACCGGCCGCAAGCCTGCTAGAGCCCTCGGCCGCAAGGGAATAGAATACAGCCACACATCTCCTACAGCCGATAATTTAATGAGGCCCTTAGAAGGCACTATGGAAAACTAAATACAAATACATAACCTGAAGCTAATTTGATTGCAAACACCATAGGCCAGGGGTAGTCAGTTATTTCTTGCAAAATTCATCATGATCCGGATGTCTTTATGAAAATGAATACAAGACAAAAATCCATGTATTTATTTGAATAAAAATACAAATATTTTGATTTAAGTTCATTCAGAAGGGCAGAGGAAGGAAATGTATATGCTAAAGGGAACCTAGGAAAAGAACGCCATATAACTGATAGTTTAATATAGCGTTTAGAAGCGTCAGAAGAGGTATATCATGAATTTAATAATGCAGTGGAGGTCTGGAAGAAAAGAGACACTGGTCCTGATTTGGACCTAGGTCAGGCTATTGAATATCTTTGACATAGGGAATAAGTCAGTGTATTGATCTGTTTAGTTGTCAAAAATGACATTTATTTATTGATGGTTTAAATGGTTTAGACTTCTTAATGCTAAACATTGTCAGAATACACTGACTCCATTTATCAGAAACAGTCAGTTGTGTGATACCATTGCAAATTGTTTAAACCCCTTAACATCTCTTGCTAAATTTATATTTTTCATCTTCTAATTTGTTAAAGAAAGTTTATAAGGGCTATAAGATAAAAAAATTATATCATTATACAGGGTTTCCTTAGCTAGCAAGTTTTACTGGAATTAGGTTTAATCACCTCATTAAGGTGGTACAGCAGATTTATGAATGAAACTTCATAAGATTATGGGTTAAGTTTATTAATGAATGCAAGACAATAACAGGGTTTTATTATAAAGTATATCTTCTCGGGATATCCTAATAGCAGAATCATACAATGTAAATAATAAAGGTTATGATTATGATTTTTTTTTTTAAAACAAACCGCATGCATATGTAGGTGGTTGTTATCAACTTTGGTACAATACATAGGAGAATGCTTATGTTCTTAAAAGAGACTCACACTCTGATGTACTTCAGCCTAAGAGGACTCCGATAAGACTTTTTTTACCGAACAAATTCAAGCCACCCTAGAGAAATAAGTAAAAGACTGTTAAGATACATGACATATCTTATTTGCATATACTGTATATACTCGAGTATAAGCCGACCTGAGTAGAAGCTGAGGCACCTATTTTACCACAAAATACTGAGAAAAATGTGTAACTCAAGTATAAGCCGATGGTGGGAAATGTGCTGCCCCCTGTGTCCCTCTTGTGCCCTCTGTACCCACCTCTTGTGTGCCCTTTTCTTGTGTCCCCCCTCCCTCTCCCCTGTGTCTCTTCTCCCCTCTCCCTCCCCTGTGTCTCTTCCCCCCTCTCCCTCCCCTGTGTCTCTTCCACCCTCTCCCTCCCCTGTGTCTCTTCCCCCCTCTCCCTCCCCTGTGTCTCTTCCCCCTTCTTCCTTTCCTGTGTCTCTTCCCCCTCCCTTATCACCCTCCTCATCCTCCCTCCTCATTCTCAACCTCCCTGCTCAACCTCCCTCCTCATCCTCAACCCCCTCCTCATCCTTAAACCCCCTCTTCATCCTCAACCCCCCATCCTCATCCTAAATTAACCCCCCATCCTAAACCACCCTCCTCAGCCTAAACCACCCTCCTCTGCCCCCTCCTCATCCTCATCCCCCTGCTCAACCCCCCTCCTCAACCTCAACCCCCCTCCTCAACCTCAACCCCCCTCCTCATCCTCAACTCCCCCATCCTCATCCTCAACCCCCCATCCTCAATCCCCCCTCCTCAATCCCCCCATCGTCAACCTGCCCTCCTCACCCCCCCATCCTCAATCCCCCCATCCTCAACCCCCCAATCCTTACCCTAAACCCCTTTCCTCAACCTCTCTCCACAGTCCCCCTCCTCAACCCCCCTCCTCAACCTCAACCCCCCTCCTCAAGCTCAACCCCCCTCCTCATCCTCAACTCCCCCATCCTCATCCTCAACCCCCCCATCCTCAATCCCCCCTCCTCAATCCCCCCATCGTCAACCCGCCCTTCTCACCCCCCCATCCTCAATCCCCCCGTCCTCAACCCCCCATCCTTATCCTAAACCCCTTTCCTCAACCTCTCTCCTCAGTCCCCCTCCTCAACCCCCCTCCTCAACCTCAACCCCCCTCCTCATCCTCAACCCCCCATCCTCATCCTCAACCCCCCATCCTCAATCCCCCATCGTCAATCCCCCCTCCTCAACCCCCCATCCTCAATCCTCCCATCCTCAATCCCCCTATCCCCAACCCCCATCCTCAAACCCCACCCCCCCATCCTCAACCCCGATTCTCAATCGCCCCTCCTTAACCCCCCCATCCTCAATCCCCCCATCCTCAACCCCCCATCCTCATCCTCAACCCCCCATCCTCATCCTCAACCCCCATCCTCAATCCCCCTCCTCAACCCCCCCATCCTCAATCCCCGTTCCTCAACCCCCTCATCCTCAATCCCCCTATCCTCAATCACCCATCCTCAACCCCCCATCCTCATCCTAAACCCCTTTCCTCAACCTCTCTCCTCAGTCCCCCTCCTCAACCCCCTCCTCAACCTCAACCTCCCTCCTCATCCTCAACCCCCGATCCATATCCTCAACACCCCCATCCTCAATACCCACTCCTCAATCCCCCCATCGTCAACCCGCCCTCCTCACCCCCCCATCCTCAATCACCCCATCCTCAATCCCCCCATCCTCAACCCCCCATCCTCATTCTAAACCCCCCTCCTCAACCTCTCTCCTCAGCCCCCTCCTCAAACCCCCTCCTCATCCTCAACCCCCCCATCCTAATCCTCAACCCCCCCATCCTCATCCTCAACCCCCCATCCTCATTCTCAACCCCCCATCCTCATCCTCAACCCCCCATCCTCATCCTAACTCCTCCTCCTTTATATATTTGTCCTGCATTTTATTGCTTACTATTTAATACTGATTACTTGCAAATCTTGTGTTTGTTCTGTTTATTTTATATTGAGCTTTTTAACATAATTTTACAGTTATTTTCTACGGAATATATATTTTCATTAGGCAATATAAATCATTCATAAAACAGATGGGAAAGGCTATGGAAATTACCAGATTATTATTCATTGCAGACTAGATTTAGGAGTCTCGGATAATATCTTTCAAGTTTGGATGAAATGTTGCATTCATAGCTCTCTTCATTGTTCAGGCAACTTATATGTGTAATTTAAATTATTATAATGTACTGCTTAATTGATGAAGTAATCATAAATTTATAAAGTTTGTACACTAAAAAAATAGTACATTTCTGTGTACACATGCATGTCTAAAACAAGGCAGAAATGGATTTTCAGAAATGCATTCTGGGGGACTGGGTTTAGACATATAAATGAGCTCACAATGTGGTGCATTCTTTAAATTAAAAAAGACAACATTTAACATGACTGTTGTATAGCTTTTGAGCATAGCACATTTTAGATAGAATAAAGAAATATAGCGAAATAAGAATCTCTTACCAATGCATCACTCAAAGAAACGAGAGTGTCTCCCTGGTAGTAACATGAAATCTTAGTTATTACAATATTATTTTTTACATAGTATAACATTTACAAAAATGGAGTAAAATATTTTGCTAGTAAGTTAAACACATTAGGGCTCCCATTCATTTGGGCAAATTGTAATTACCATAACATTTATTGATATTCAATTGGCCTCTTCTAACTACTTGCAAACCATTTCCGACTTACAAGCTCAAAATCCCTGTGGTTGATAAAAAAATAACTGCGTCCTAGCTCCTACTTTGATTTTTTAAGCCTGTAAATTCTCCTCCTTTGATTTTTCATGCCCGTAAATGTTACCAGTGCTAAAGACGCCAAATCCATATTCAATTTCAACAATTCAACAAACCAGTAAATGGCAAATGTATCAAAAATTTCTATGAGTACTAGATTGGACTCGCAAGTGGGTGAAACACCTTTTTCTAACACTATAAAAGCAAATATAAACACCACTGTACCTTAAAATACTGGGAAAGCAATGAAAAGCATTAGCACTAATTGCACAACAGTCTCAAGCTGGCAAATCTGCAATCATTTTTTTAAATGTTTTTTATTGATCCCAGGAATCAAGGAGTTAATACATATCAGGCCACCCACCTGAAGTAGACAAGTTTATTGATTTTTATTGATTTCTACATTTCTAGATTGAGAGTCCAATTACAGATTGGACTTCAAAACACTAATTGATCGTAGTTTAAACTCCATGTTTTAATGACGTCATGATGACAGTCTCATTTACTATTGGCTCTGTCAAAATTGTAACTCATGAGCTTGCTTAATTAATCATGATCATGCCCTGAATTGCTACATACGGGTTCATGGTTTACGGTTTTAGGCTTTAGCCCTGTAACTGCGGGCTTGAGTCAATTGAATTCAGCCGGAATTGTAACAAATTTCTAACCCGCAGACATGTGGCCTGTATGAAGGTAATTACATGCTTGCAATTGGACAGAGGCCTAAGTCTTTAATGTGTGTGTAACAACTAAATATTATAATGTATTTAACATCTTTCTTTCACTATTAAACAGGAAATTATCATATACTGTGCAATCTTTAAACATAAACATTTTTAAAATAAACAATCATAGACTTACCAGTAATTTGCATGCAAAGTTAAGTAGCGTTCCTACTAATTCCAAGTCATCCTAAACATAGTGATAATTTATTAGGATTAGTTATTGTGTGCAAAATGATAGAGATCATTAGTTGATGTTGACAGTTTCAAGAAGCTTTGTAATATCTATCTTGTACAGCTCTGTCTGACATTACATTATATTATATTTTGTTTATTGTCAAATTGCTGTTAAAATGTGTACATTGTTAATAAATGTAAATTACATATTTGTAATGGGCCTCTAGAGGCTTATAGTCTGGTGAAAAATATGGCTGGCCTCTTCAGTCTAACAGTTTGCTCTATTGCTATGGTTCATTGATGGAAATATAAGATTTGTAGATAATACTTTAAAGGGCTACTGTAGTGTAAAACTTTCTATCATGCATTTAAAAGAACATTTCTCATACATTACCAACATTTTGGTGCAAATGGGAACTAAATTATATTAAATTAAAAAGATTACCAATAGAGCATTACAGAAACCGATGAAATATATAATTTATGTGGATAAATATGGAGTATACAGATCAATAGATATGCATGGTTACATATGAAACAATTAAGCTAATTATATGTAATACATGTTAAAATATTTGCATTTTTTTATAAAAACAAATTTAGTTGATGTTGATGTCATATATTTCTTGGGCCTTGAGGTCTTGCATAGAGAGTTTTGTGTATATACGTTAATATGTTCTACATACAGTCTTATGCATTTTTAGATGATAAACTACAATCTCTAAGCTTGCTGTTTAAAATTATTCACATACATATGACCCAGTATATGCCCTTACTGGAATTAACATCTCCTATTGAACACATGCTGTGAAACTCTTAATGTTTTTCATTTAAACAGTTACCAAAATTGTAAGGATTTCAAAGGCAATTTGATCTGCAACTTTCCCAACATTGTCACCCAATTTTTCCTAAAAGAGAAAAACAAAAATGATTGTTGACTTCCCCTTCATTGTTTCTAATACATAATTAAATGTGTCAATATAAAGCAATATATTAACATTAAAATAGAAGCTATGACATCACTTTATGTCTTAGTATTTATTTAATATTATACTTGTCTAATAATATTAACTAGATTTGTTCTATAATTTAATTGATTATACGTTGGGAACATTAACATATATCATTGACATTGTAGGCAATGCTATAGCATCACTATAGCGAAGTACTTTCAAGATTTGATGCCCGTTGTTAACATTATTTTAGCAAGGAAACTTTAGTATACAGAACAAAGCTTGCTCCATCCTTCCTCATGACAAAGTCTAAGCACTACACTACACTATTAACCTTAACTATACCACAATAAAACCTTAACACTAATTATACCCCATTAACCCATACAAAGCCATATTTAACCCTAACTGGGCCTATTTAACCCCTTCAAGGCCTATTTAACCCCCATCTCTAATGGGGGTCTATATAGACCCCCATTAGCTACCATCCAACCCATCACTTATGGGGATATATACAGACCCCCATAAGGCTCTATTTTAGCCCCTCATGGGACAATAAGAATCCTAATATTAACCCCAAAAGTGCCAGGACCCCCATGACACTAAGTACAAACACTACAATACACTGTTCCCCCCCAATAAACCACTAAATCTAAAATACCCCCCTCTATCCTAACCTATTAATCCCTACCTACCAAACACTACCTAACTAACCCTCTGTTAAACCCCCACTCCAATAATTTAACAAAATAAAAAAGCCTATGTTACAAAAAATAAAATAAGAACATTACACAAACCCCCACTACAAAATACAAAAAAGAACATTACACAACCTCCCACTACATAAAATAAAAAAACAACATTACACAACCCCCCACTACAAAAAATAAAAAAAGAACATTACACAACCCCACCACTACAAAAAATAAAAATGAATTACACACCTGTAAAGAAAATACATACACAAATATACATAACATTACAATACAGCAATAAATACATTACAAATATACCCCTAACTACAAAACATTGCCCCTATCTACAAAACATTACCCCTATCTATAAAAGATCACCCCCTATCTATACAACATTACGCCCTATCTACATTGCATTAACAACCCTAAATCTAACCTAAAATTTAATAAATAAGACCACTTACCTTGCCTAGATGCTCCTTCAGCGATGATGGGTTTCCTGCTGCAGTTCTCACCCCTAGGGAAAAAAGAAACATCCAATTAGTCAAAAATAAACACTACATAAAAAGCAATAAACATTCTAAATATTAAACTTACCTTTCCACCATGTCCCTGTCCTTCTTGTCTTCTCCGGCTGTGCTCTGGAATAAATAAAACAACATCATTACACAAATACACACAACATTAAACACAATGCACATTCTAAATATTAAACTTACCTGTCCTGGATGTCCCTATCCTTGTCCTCTTGCTCCCTGGCTGGGCCTTTGAAAAACCTGCAGCTCTAAAAAAAAACACAAAAACTAATGGAGCTCCTCCCTGGAGGAGCTCCCCGACGCTAATGAAGCCCTTTAGCGCTTCTTCCGGTAAAAAAAAACAGAATGACACCTTATGATTAGCTGGAATGGCTGTCAATCACATATCAGTCAATCAGAAGGTGCCAAGGTGTGAGACAATCAGAATGGGATACACCCCTTTATTCCATTCTGATTGGCTGACGTACCTGTCAATCATGTTTAAACCAATCAGAAGGTACTATTGCCTTCAGCCAATCACATTAGGATACACCCTGCTAGGTGATTGGCTGAAGGCATCTGTGCCTTCTGATTGGCTACTATCTGATTGACAGTGACAACAGCCAATCAGAATGTGCTATTCCCATCAGCCAATCAGGATGAGATACACCCCGTGGGGGTTTATACCATTGTGATTGGCTGATGTCACTGTCAATCAGATAGCAGCCAATCAGAAGGTGCAGATGCCTTTAGCAAATCACCCCATGGGGGTGTATCCCATTGTGATTGGCTGAAGGCAATAGTGCCTTTTGATTGGTTTAAAAACAATTGACAGGTCCATCAGCCAATCAGAATAGAATAAAGGGGTGTATCCCATTCTGATTGGCTCACACCTTGGCACCTTCTGATTTGCTGAAATTTGATCTAAAGCCATTTCAGCGAATGAGAAGGCACCATTTTGTTTGTTTTTTACCAGAAGAATCGATAGAAGCTTCATTATCGTCGGGGAGCTCCTCCTGGGAGGAGCTCTGTTAGTTGTTTTTTCTTTTTTTTGAGAACTGCATTTTTTTTCAAGGGCCCAGCTGGGGTAGAAGAGGTCAAGGACGGGGACATCACGGACAGGTAAGTTTAAAATTTAGTATGTTTATTGTGTTTTATGTTGTGTGCTTACTGTTGTTATGTTTTATTTATTCCAGGGGCCCAGCCAAAGAAGACAGGAAGAAGGATGGGGACATGGTGGAAAAGTAAGTTTAATATTTAGAATGTTTATTGTTTTTTTATGTAGTGTTTAGTTTTGATTAATTTGATGTTTCTTTTTTTCCTAGGGATGGCTGATCTGCAGCAGAAAACCCATCATCACGAGCATCTAGGCAAGGTAAGTGGTCTTATTTATTATATTTTAGCTTAGATTTATGGTTTTTAATTTAATGAAGATAGGGGGTAATGTTTTGTAGATAGGGGGTAATGTTTTATAGATAGGGGTAATGTTTTGTAGATAGGGGTAATGAATTATAGATGGGGAAATATATTGTAGTTAGGGGTATATTTGTAATGTATTTAATGCTGTATTGTAATGTTATATATATTTGTGTGTTTATTTTTTGTAGTGGTAGGGTTTGTGTAATGTTCTTTTTTTATTTTTGTAGTGGGGGGTTGTGTAATGTTCTTTTTTATTTTTTGTAACATAGGTTTTTTATTTTGTGTAATTAGTGGGGTAGGGGGTTTAATTGGAAATTAGGTAGGTAGTGTTAGGTAGGTAGGGGTTAATAGGTTAGGGTAGAGGGGGTTAGATTAGATTCAGTGGTTTATTGGGGGGGATAGTGTAGTGTTTGTACTTAGTGTCATGAGGAGGACCCTCAGGGCACTTATGGGGTTAATATTAGGGTTCTAATTTTCCTGTGAGGGTCTTCATAGACCTGTATGGGTACTGATGGGGTTAAATAGAGGTTTATGAGGGGCCTGTATAGACCCCATAAGTGATGGGGTTAGATTGAAGCTTATGGGGGTCTGTATAGACCCCCATTAGATATGGGGTTAAATAGGTCTAGAAGGGGTTAAATAGGCCCAGTTGGATTTATATATGCCTAGTTAAGGTTAGATAGGCCCAGTGAGGGTTAGATAGGCTTAGTTAAGGTCAGATAGGCCCAGTTAGGGTTAGATAGGCCCAGTTAGGGTTAAATAGGTCTAGAAGGGGATACATAGGCCCAGTTAGGGTTAAATGTGACCAGTTAGAGTTAAATAGGTCTAGAAGGGGTTAAGAAGGCCCAGTAAGGGTTAGATAGGCCCCGTTATGGTTGGATAGGCCCAGATAGGGTTATTAGGTGCAGATAGGGTTATTAGGTCCAGATCGGCTTAAATAGGCCTCTTTAGGGTTAAATAGGTCTAGAGGGCGTTAAATAGGCCCAGTTAGGATTAAATAGGTCTAGATGGGGTTAGATAGGCCCAGTTAGGGTTAGATAGGCCCAGTAAGGGTTAGATAGGCCCAGTTAAGGTTAGGTAGGCCCAGTTAGGGTTAGTAGGTTCAGATCGGAGGGTGACCGGAGGATTTGAATAGGGTCGTGGGGTTTCATGCGGCCAAATTTGTTACGGCCGCGTGGGATCAAAAGCTCTCCCTGCAGTGAGCTGCGGGGGGGGGGGGGGGCGCAAGGGAACGCAGGGCACCAGCCATAAACTGGTTGGAGCCCTCGGCCGCAGGGAATTAGAATAGGGAAGTAGCTTGCGGCCACCCCTTGCGGCCACGCAGCTCCTACGGCCATCATTAGAATGAGGCCCATGGTTTATATGTCAACATATTTTCTATATTGGTAGAATTTTTTCATAGTGAATATTTAGAAATTCTTATATCCAGATTACCCAGACCTATAGGAAAACAACTAATTAAAGACGCATTACATTGTAAAAATGAAATATGTGCAATTAAACATTCTGGTACGTGCATTTCTTTAAAACTGTTTTTTTACTAAGAGAGAGGGTGAGTACTGGGGGAGAGAGACCTGGGGTTAGAGGTGGGTACTAGGGGGAGAGACAGAGTGAGTAGTGGGGAGAGAGAGAGCCGGGGAGAGAGGGGGTGTATTGATGGAAGGAGGAAAGAGCTGGGGAGAGAGGGTGAGGCCCGGAGGGACAGAGGTTGAGCTGGAGAAGAAGGGGGGAGGAGAGGGGGAGTGCAGAGAGGCGCGCTGATGTGGATGCGCGCATTTGTCAGCCTTTGTGGGTGAGCACAAGACGTTGCACACGTCTCGTGCGCCCAAGAGTCGTGCTATCGTCGTGGAACAATGTAGTGCCTTTTTGAAAATATCAGTTGGACAGGTATTCGTAGGTTATGAGTTTATTTAACTCACAAGTATTTAGGTATTTCTCATAGTTTTTTTATTGTGTGTGATTGCTTGTTACTGATTTGCAATTAAACTTTACTTGTTATTTTTCAACTGAAAAACATGGAATTGAGGCCTTGTTTTTTTATGTTGATCTCCATTTGGGCTAGGCATGAGAACATGGGGGACACTAAATCCCCCCTTTGAATAATGGCTCCCACCCCTGCAGCCAGGGCTGGAAGTCAAAATAGACTCACAATGATAATGCAGGGGATGAAGATTAGTAGGCAAGAAGGGTTAGCTAGTGCTTAGTTATTGAGGGCATTTTAGTTGTTTTGTCAGTCATGTCTGACTTTCCGTGAACCTTTCAGACACTGCCCCTCTGAGCTCCATCATGACCGCGTTCATTGCTTTAATGACCTCCACTGAATCTTTCCTTGGGAATCCTGTATTCTAATGATATGGCCAAAATATTTGAGCTCTCATGATAATATTTTCCAGTTAATAGTTTGGGCTGATTTCCTGAAGTATGTATTTTTTGGATCTTCTTGCAGTCCGCGGCACTCTAAGCAGCTTTCTGAACCCCAAAATTCAACAGAATCAATTCTATGGCACTCAAGATCCTTCCTATATAGATTTTCTGTGTATTCCTGCCATCTCTTGTTTTTCTGATCTGCTTCAGTTAAGTCGATACCATTTTTGTCTATTATCACGCCCACGTTGGAATGAAAGGTTCCCTTGAGATACCCAATTTTCTCAAAGATATCTCTTGACTTTCCCACTATGCTATATTTTTCTATCTCTTTACATAACTCATTATAACATGTCTCCTTGTCTCTCTCCTCTGGAATTCCTTATTCATTTGGACAAATATTTTCCTGTCTCCAATACTTTTTGCTTTTCTACTCCGAAAACCTCAGACAGTCTGTGAACTGCAGTATTTCATTTTTTTTATACAAAGGAATATTTTGAAGTGTGAAATGGGGTTCCCTTAAAAGGAAGTGCCTCTAGGAAGCTGCCTAGTTGGCCTAACTAGAAATCAGATCATGTGTTCAATGTCTACTTGTCTATCACCTGGAATTCTGCATTCACTACCTTCAACTTTCCTTCTTTCCTGGGATACTTCCAAAGCCTCATCAGCCTTTTTAGTTTTCTTTCTTTTTGAGATATTCTTTGTTGCTGTTTCCTGGATAATGTCAAAAACGTCTGTCCAAAGTTCTTCAGACATTCTACCTATATCACCAGAAGATTACCTCCTCTGGTCAGAAGGTGTCTACCCCATTACTGGGAGAGAGTAGAAGGTGAGTATGAGTAGAAGCAGATCCAATTAAGTGGTTGGGCTAAAGCCGAAAGGACACTCAACAGCAAAAGTGTCTGGAGGAGAAAGGAAAGTCTGATGCTGCAAATAAAAACTCAGCATAGGAATGTTAGAACTTTGAATCAAGGAAAACTGGACATGGTCAAACATGACATTAGTGAATTCAAATGGATTGGAATTGGAAATTTTATATCAGACAACCACCAAATCCTCTACTGTGGTCAATAATCCCTCAAAAGAAATGGAGTAGCCCTCATAATAACTCGATGGGTACCGAAAGCAGTGCTTGCTTACAACCTAATAAAATACAGAATTATTTAAATTCAAGGCAAGTCATTTAACATTACATGATCTAAGGTCACTGTATTTATAAGGGTCCTGGAAGACCCATACAATTTATTATAAATGATTTTTAAATGCAGCTTAAATACAACCACACTGTTTTTTTTATTTAAGTTAACTTATTCCCTGTCACAGTAGTGTGTGTGTGTGGGGGGGGGGGGGGGGGGGGGGGTTGGTGGGCAGCACCACTATTTTGTCTAGTGTAATACCAATATGGAATCATAAAGATCCATTCTTCCCACACATATTAGTAAATATACATCTTACCAATGCATGCTTTGTGCTCAAAACATCATCAAGTGTACAGCCTGTGGTTTTCTGGAAAGCATATAAAAATTAATAATTAAATAATGCATAGAATGTTTTATGTAAAAATATCATCTTAATATCTTAATTATGTAATAAAATATTGAACTAAATGAAACCTAGAAAGTAAACATGGGGATAGATTGACATATGACACATTACCCATAAGCTATAAATACTTAAATAATAAATTACATTTATTGCCATTTATTAATGCAAGAGTAAGAAAGGAAGGAATTGTGTTACCAGAGCTTCATTGAGTTCCTTTAAAAAGGCTTTGTATAACTCTTCATTATGTGAGTCCTTTAAAAAAAAACACAGAAAACACATTATAAAATAGAAATAGAAATGCGTTTGCCTCTTTAATATATTACTGCATGTATAAAGTGCTGAGTGCCAATATTTATATAGTGCAACTAAAAGTGCCAAGTGCAAAAGTTTATAAATATCACAAAAAGTGCTTCATGCTGTACAAAAATATTGAAAACAATCTTTGTCTAAGATTGGTATGAATACTGGTTATCAGCTTCTTAAAATGCTTTTTAAAAGAATACTCTTAGAAAGTGACTGTCCTTATGTGCAAATCGTGCAGTGATTGAGGAGAAATGTATCTGAGAGGCTTTAAAATAAATGTTATAGGGAATATTTTTTTTATTGGTCAGCGTGCAGATAGTTGCGGGACAATTGTGTCCATTTCCAATGTGCTCGCTATTAAATCAAGGCCAAAGTACTTTGCGAGCTGCTATGTTATCCTAGTGCCTTGTCCAGTCACCTATTATAATTTTGTGTGATAGGGGCTTTATCTAGGGGCCTATTCGGCTCAATTTGCAGCACCTCCAAGAGCTAAACGCACGCCGCAATCAAGATGCTTGAATATGACATTATTGATCCGCAAAGGCGTCCTGCGTTTAAGACCAAACAAACGTTTCTAATATTTTCTCTTACCCGAGCTACTTAAGAGCTGGTGTTAAATTGGTAACACGCATATTAATTTAATCAATGTTCTAATTTAAAATCTATAGTTATTCTTTTTATTATTATCAAATCTCTTGGTTATTACCGTATATACTCGAGTATAAGCCGAGTTTTTCAGCCCTATTTTAAGGCTAAAAAGGGCCCTCTCTGCTTATACTCGAGTCACTCTCCCCCCGTGTCTCTCTAACCCCCCGTGTCTCTCTATCCCCCCCATGTCTCTCTACCCACCCGTGTCTCTCTACCCTCCTGTGTCTCTCTAACCCCCCGTGTCTCTTTACCTCCCCCCTCCTCATCCTCAACCCCCCTCCTCATTCTAAACCCCCCTAAATACCTCCCCCTCTCCCTTTACCCTCACTTACCTGCTTCTGCTCCGGCCTCCGCTCCTTCTTGACCCGGCGCGCATGTGACATCACATGCGCGCCACGTCATTAGCATATACCGGGTGCCGCACCAGGTAAATGCTAATGACGTGACGTCACATACGCGCCACGTCATTAGCATATACCGGGTATGCTAATGACGTGACGTCACATGCTCGCCGGGTAAAGAAAGAGTGGAGGCCGGAGCAGAAGCAGGTGAGGGGAGGTATTTAGGGGGGTTTAGAATGAGGAGGGGGGTTGAGGAGGGAGGTTGGTGAGGGGGTTGAGGAATGAGGGGTTGAGGATGGGGGTTGAGGATGGGGGGTTGAGGATGGGGGGTTGAGGAGGAAGGATGAGGAGGGAGGTTGAGGATGAGAAGGGAGGTTGAGGAGGGGGTTGAGGATGAGGAGGGAGGTTGAGGATGAGGAGGGGGGTTGAGGAGGGGGTTCAGGATGAGGAGAGGGGTTGAGGTTGAGGATGGGCGGTTGAGGAGGGGGTTGAGGATGAGGGGGTTGAGGATGAGGAGGGAGGTTGAGTATGAGGAGGGGGTTGAGGAGGGGGTTTAGGATGAGGAGGGAGGTTGAGAATGAGGAGGGGGGTTGAGGAGGGGGTTTAGGATGAGGGCGGGGGTTGAGGTTGAGGAGGGGGTTGAGGATGGGGGGGTTGAGGAGGGGGTTGAGGATGAGGGGGTTGAGGAGGGAGGTTGAGGATGAGGAGGGTGGTTGAGAATGAGGAGGGGCGTTGAGGAGGTGGTTGAGGATGAGGAGGGGGGTTGAGATTGAGGAGGGGGTTAAGGAGGGGGGATGAGGATGGGGGGTTGAGGATGAGGGGGTTGAGGAGGGAGGTTGATGATGAGGAGGAAGGATGAGGAGGGTGATAAGGGAGGGGGAAGAGACACAGGTAAGGGAGAGGGGGGAAGAGACACAGGGAAGGGAGAGGGGAGAAGAGACACGGGAGAGAGAGGGGGGACACAGAGGACACAGGGGGCAGCACATTTCCCACCCTCAGCTTATACTCGAATCACTCATTTTACCCAGAATTTTGTGGTAAAATAGGTGCCTCGGCTTATACTCAGGTCGGCTTATACTCGAGTATATACGGTATATATAAATATATTAAACTCAAAAAATATATAATGATTCTGACAATATTTTGCATATAAAGGAGGTCAAAGGTTCTACAAGAAGTAACCATGGTTCCTACAATATTATGAATATTACATAAATCTCAAACTAAATCATGGACTTCATAAATTTAAAAAATCATATGATTTATAGTATAATCTTATTTAAATATATATTTATTGTTTTCTCCTAAATCAAAGTCTTTATTATTATTTGACATATATTCATTGGAATAAATATGATAATATCCTTCTATGGATATTTTCTTGCTATCATATTTTAATTATATGTCATAAATTAATTTTATGTAATACCTTGATATTATATATATCTATATACATAGCTAGTAGATTCTAAAATATTTTTCGATTGAGACGTTAATAGTCCATGGAATGGGATATATTTAAAAAAATTAAATTAATCGTAAATGATGATATATGCTTATTTTATAGTTCTTAACTATGAGATATTCCATATAATGTAACTCAAAGCATAGTATCAGTCTTGCAAAATACATGATTCTCTTGAGTATATTTTAAATAAATGGAAGAAAAGTAAATCCTTCATTTAAACCTTTGGGTTTTTTAGTATTTCAAAGATAAATCCATTTAGCTTCCCTTTTTAAAAGTTCAATATCTGTATCACCTTTTCATATTGTTTTTTCCACATGGTCAATTGCTGTAAAAGTGAGAACTTTAACATCTCCTTTATGATTAAAATTCACATGTTTTGACATAGGAGTGTCATATTCTTTCCTAATACTGTAAACATGTTCCAGAATGTGTCGTCTAAACTCTCTACAAGTTTTACCCACATATCTGGCTCCACATAAACATGCTATTAAGTAGATAACTCCTTCTGTTTTACATGTTAGGAGATGTTGTATCTTGTAAATCTCATTCCCAGATTTTGAGGACATTTTTTTTTGCTGGTTTTACATATTTACAGGCCTTACATGAACAACATTTGAAACACCCCCTAGTATTTTGTAACCATGTTTTATTTTTGGTTACTTGTAGATGACTCTTGAATAGATTGATTTTTAGATCTTCTGCTAGCAATGGCTGCATTTTGAGGTAGAAACGGTTTTAAGTCTTTATCATCAAGCAATATACTCCAATGCCTATTCAAGATCCTCTTAATCTCATGCCATTGATTATTATATGTACCAATTCATCTTATGATATTATCCAATTCTTTCTTTTTGTCTTTAAAGAGGTTGTCTCTGTTTACATTCTTGGCCCTCTGATAAGCTCATTTAAGGATGTTTTTAGAAAAAACCCTGTCCATGAAGTGGAATTGTAAATTTTGAGATTCCTTTTCAAATGCTATCTGTGCAATTTCTTTATTTCATTACAGATAAACTTGGTTATTAAAAGTCCCTAGTACAATTTCCTCTCTAATTGCTCCCTGCGCTAAAACTAATTTTAATTTGTAACATGTGTTTTATATAGTAAATTAAAAGTTATGTTTTATTCCTACTCTATTCTCTTTTGAGATTTGATAATACTGGTGTGCCCTATACAAGGATCTGTTTTCTCTCAATATATTATTTTATAGAATACCTCAAATATAGAAAAGTTCTAAAAATCCCCTATAAATTAAAACAACATTTTTGAAACAGAACACTTTCAAACTGTCACAACCCACTCTTTGCTGGGCTTGAAGGCCAAGATGAGCAATCCTAGCCACAGATTGCCTAGGTTCTGTATCATCGCACACAGGACAGATTAGCTGGATGCTAGGACAAGTTGCCAATTCTCAGACTAAGTTGTGGGTTCTAGGTAAAGTTGCAGAATCTCAGGACAAGTTTAAAAAATTATTTAAGTAAAAAAAAAACAAGCTTACCTCTAATTGAAACACACCATGTATATGTACCCCAAACAAAGCATAATTTTTATTAGCCAGTTCATCCATTCTATACACTTTTTTATGTGCACACATCAAATAGAATTTACCCTAAACAATTACAATTCGATACCGTTGGGCCCTCTAATTGCCCAATGTGGGTAAGGACTTCCATCACGGGCCCGGCCCTAGCCTGTCTACTTCCCAAACCAGGTGCAGAGTAGTCTACGGCCCAAATCAGGATCTGGGCAAAGCAAGGTTTGATTAAAATACTGTGAGCCCTGG